>CABHPH010036717.1:0-18293 GCA_902168325.1 Peromyscus nudipes | reverse complement strand
CACACACACACACACACACACACACACACACACACACACACACACCTGTGTTAGTGTTACTGGAAATGTTACTGAAAAAACCTAATATCCATAGCATTAAAGGAATGTTAACTCACAGTTGAAGTACTCTTCCAATTTCTTAAAATACAGTAATGAACCTAATGTGCAAAAGCCTTACATGGTTTGTGTTCTAAGTAGCACTCAGCACTTGGAGATTGTTGATGGAATTTTTCCGGTTGCAGTTATTTCACATCTGTATATTTCGTAATTTGAGAGAGATATCATTATTCGACACTGGGAGTTACTTTTGCACTAAGGTTTTAGAACATCAGTAGTTTAGGATCTATTTTTACTTTCTCCCCATCCTTCCCAGTCCCCATTCTCCATCTTCTATAATCTCTCACTTATATACTTGAACTATGAAGACATTTGTATCCATACTACGTATTTCCCCCTAGCCTGGTTCATAGTCTACTAACTCAGTCCCTTTAAAATGAAGTACATCTTACGTCTCTCAGAGATGAGAGGTGTGTGTGTCATTTGGTAGCCATCAATCAGCCTTACCGTAGATCCCTGCCTTGGGAGGTGCCTTGTTGAATTATACATTTCTCTTTCTCATTAGATTGTTGGCTGTGATCATCAGCTGGGAAGTACCGTCAAGGAGGATAACTGTGGGGTCTGCAACGGAGATGGGTCCACCTGCCGGCTGGTCCGAGGGCAGTATAAATCCCAGCTCTCTGCAACTAAATGTAAGACACTACAGAGATGGGCAATTTTGTACTTGTTGACTTGTTATTCAACCCTCACCTACCTGTGGCTCCCCTCTGCAACTGGTGAATAAAACATCTACCAAAGTTGAGAAAAACCTGAAAATTTGGAGGGAATATGTTCCTGCTTTGTGGATTCATGTGGAACAAGTCAGATGGTCAGTTGTTACCTGAAGGAGGAACCCTTTCTTTCTGAGGCACAATGGGAAAGAACATTAGAGACAGCCGAGCTTTTCTGCTCAATGGGAATACCGACTGCATCCTAGCTCCTGTCTGATATGTAGTCTGAGATGCCTGGTAAAAGTATCACAGAAAAAGTGGGGAAATAAGAACAAATTCACCCCTACTACTGTGAAGTCACGTGGCCCTTATTTACAAGATGGCCTGAGGTCAGTGTTGGCAATAAGTTCTTTCAGAATTAATATTAGGCCAAAGTTTGGTGAAGCCATTTAAGTTTGGTGAAGCCATTTAATGATCTTTGTGTTCTGATCTCCTTATATCAGCAAACAATGTTTTATTATTATACATGTATGTTATACCCAGACTGTGGTGACCCCCAAAACACCAGCACAGAGACCGAATCCCATATGTAAAAGCAAAGAGCCTTTATTTCAAGCTTGGAGCTTGGACTCTCTGTCTGATGCAGTGGTGAGAGCGGACAACTCCAAGCCCAGACAGGGTAGGGTTTTTATCATAGCGGAGGTTGGGGTGAGGGGATTTCTAGGGTTCAGGACCCTGATTGGCTGACATTTGTCTAGGGGTCTCTGTAAAAGGAAAATAGGTGTGTGCTAGCGTAGCATGAATCTTAGAGAGTCTTGTTAATAAAAACAAACCTGAAGCCAGATATTGGGGTGAATGCTGGAAGATCAGAGAAGCAGATCAAGCCACAGCCACCTCACCTCACCAGTTCCTCAGCTGATCCTGTTTCCTCAGACTGGAAGCCTTGAGTCCTCATCCAAATGGATCTCAGCTAAACTGTGCTGCTCGAAGCCTGAAAGTTTAACCAGCCAAATGCTTCTAGTTTCTGGTCTTCACGCCTTATATATCTTTCTGCTATCTGCCATCACTCCCTGGGATTAAAGGCTCACTTCTTGGGATTAAAGGCGTGTGTCACCAAGCCTGACTGTTTCCAATATGGCCTTGAACTCACAGAGATCCAGAGGGATTTCTGCCTCTGGAATGCTAGGATTAAAGGTGTGTGCTACCACCGCCTAGCCTCTATGTTTAATTATTGTGGCTGTCCTGTTCTCTGACCCCAGAAAAGTTTATTAGGGTGCACAATATTTTGGGGAACACAATACCGCTACATGCTAGGCTCAGGGACATCTGATGATCTTATCTAATCTTATCTAATGGTTGGAATGTTTGGGATGTCAGGTACTTCCCCTTAGATGCAGGTCCATCCCTGAGTGGATTGCTGGGTGGTGTTAGCTTATGGCTTTTCCTGGATCCAGTGTTGCCTGTCAGTAAGCCTGTCACAGCAGCTGGGTCTGGGCCCCTAAGCCTGTTTTGCCCCCCCTAGCCCTGCCAACATTGGGTGCCAGGTGTGTCTATATATCCACAGGAGTCTACTCAAGGGGTTAAAGGAATTTATTATAAATTCGGGAAATACATTCATGAAATACAGAATAGGAGAATTGTCACAGGGTCCTGGAAAGCTGAGGTACAGTTCAACACTGTTCTGCCACTAAGATGGTCCACACCATCTAGCCCACAAGCAAGAGAAAGCATAGGTTAGTCTCCGATCTTAAGGGTAACTCCAAGCCATGCCCCAGGAGCAGGTACTTCAAGGTCATATGTAGGTGGGACAGTACTTTAAGGTCATAGACAGAACAGCTATCCACTACACATATGTGTGCTTTGAACTCCACGCTATCACCTCATGTCTTTATAGGAACCTCATTAACAAGGTAGTCTTAATTTTCAGGTTATAAAGGACATGACTGAGACCTTCCCAGATGGAATGACTTTCTCAGGTCACATAAAGAACTAATATTTGAGCCCAGAGTCTGATCCCAGTACCTAAACACCCATTCCTCTACTGTCCCATCATGCTACTAACTCTGGGGTTAGATATTTATAAAACAGATAGATGGATCAACTCAGAAGACCAAGGGTACCTGCCCAACTGAGTCTTGTGAGAATAGAAGGCATAAATTTCTAAACCATGGAGCCGCGTGTCTATGTGAATTTTATAATAGTTTCCTCTGTGAGGACCACTACACAGAAAGAATAGTGGCCTTTATACTCAAGGGCATGGGTTTCTAGAGCCATTTTGACCCTGGCCTAATGTTTCATTATCTACAACCCTTCAGTATATCATTTTCCAATATCTATTTTCATATGTCTCTGCAGCCTGGGAAATGAGAATAAATTTTTTAGTGTGGTTTTGTTCTCTTTACTTGTTGACTAGTTAGAGGAAAACAGTTGACATGTGACAGGTTTATGGTTTTAAATGGACCTGCAGGTCAAGAGGAAAGGCAGATGGAGTTATTTTGGAAAGCACTGTAGAACTACTCCTTGAAGCCATGAAAAGGCACCTTGCCAAAAGGGAGGAGCCTCTTGGGAAGAGAGGCAGGAAGAATGACCAGGGATGTTTAAGCACATGAAGAACTGTAGATGCCCACTTTGGAAGCTCACTCACTTTTACTACCCTGGAGGCAGGAAAGAAATGTGATTCTCTAAAAAACTAAACTTCTAAGAACTCTGGCAGCTAAAATGAAGGATGGGGTGATTTGGACGTTGATATAGCACACCCAGGCAAGAGCTTTCTTTGCTCATATGTGTTGGTCATATATGTTGGTAGCTGTTTTTTATATCACTAAGAGTTAAGGAAGTCAGACAATGGAAACCAGAAATGGGCAGAGGCAACATTCTTTTGTAACCTCTGAAATTTGGGTGGAATAGTTTTATGGAAAAAAATTCACTTAAAGAGCCAATCTTAACAGAATTTTCTAGGAAGTAATGAAGAATTAAAATCATTCTAATTATTTGTTACATAATTGAATTGGTGCCCGTTATCCAGGAATGCAGGAATTGCCATTAAGCACCAAAGATTTGTTAGGCATGCATGCAACAACTGCTCTCTGGTGACTCCTGAAGGCCTGTTTTAGTAGAGGTCTTCTATATCATCATGCCTCCACGTTCCTGCTCCCATAGTGGAGGCAGAACAGTGTTCCTGCGGGTATTCTTCTTACTCTCCTACTGGGGGCCACTCACTGACTCCCAGGCTCTGAGTCACTGCAGTATAGGAAGAGACGCTCTGAAAGAATGAACTGAGGCAAGTTGAGAGTCATATGTCATCCCCAGTTCTGCAAACATGTACCTCAGTGAAAGGGACTCCATTCAAGACTGAGAGTGGGTAAATTATATAATACACAACCTGACGATTATACCTAATGACAAAATGCAATTGATTCGTTTACCTTAGCCCTGATGATGCCTCATGACAAAATGATTTATATCAATAAAGCCCAGCATGTGCATGCCCCTCACCACAATCTGTAGCAGATGCTGAACAAGCTGCCTCTCTTAGATTTTCTCCACCCCAGAAGACTCTCCTGTCCTGTATTTACAGACTTCAAGGCAGCCCACAGGCGAGGGTGATTAGCTGCTCAACAGGCAGTCTGCTGGCCAGGTGAGCATGCCCCACCCCTGAGGCTCTGGAGGAGTGCTGCCAGGTCTCTCCTCAAGTCTTGCCAAAAGGAGTCATAAGCCAGCCACATGCTCACTTCCAACTCCTAGCGCTCGGATTTCCCACACTGAACTCATTTTCTTTCTAAATTTATATCCAAGTTTTTTTTTCTTATGTTATCAAAACTCATGGGAACAAAGGGAAAACAAAAGAGTGGAGAAAGACCATTGCAGAAAGTGCCAGGATAAAAAAGGAAAATGGGGTTAACTTATCAGATGGTTGCTGGTGAATGAAAAGGAAGCCACCATTTTATCAGAAGACGTTCTAATTGCCCACTCCTTTTTCTTAGGAAAAGACTTCAGTGATAACAGTCAATCCCTCTTTTGTACTCAATTATTGACCTCCTCAGACCAATCAGAAAAAATAATTAGCCAACTTTAGCTTGCTTTTGATTCTTAAAATGCAAAGGCTCGTTTTTCTCACAAGCCTTATTAGCATGTATGGTAGTATATGTCTTCTTAGACCCTTAGACCCAGATCCAGCCTGTTTGCCATGAATTTGCATCCAGCCTACAGAACTTTCTAATGTAGCTGCAGGTTTTGAAACCACCAGGACATCCTCAAGCTCTCTCACCACACTCCTTGGGTGGCAAGGGTCAAATAAGCTAATTTATATCAAGATGAAATGAAGCTCCTAATTCTCAGAGATGTGCCTCTCAGACTGTGACTCATGCTGACTTACAATGGCTGTGGGTTAGCATATTCCTGGATCTTCAGTCTGGCTCAAAATTTTTGAGGTGAAGTATTTTTATAATAAAACACAGGGCCTCCTGAGCATAAAATATAGAAGAATTTTCTAAAGAAAAGTGGTAACAAAACATTCACGTAGTATATGACTACTTCAGGTTGTACTCATAATCCCTTCAAAGATGTCTATTACTCATTCAACAGCAGGCATTTAGGAGACACAGGCTATGCACTGATGACCTGTTCCCAGCAGTGGAAGTACAGCAAAGAACAAAACAGGCAAAAACCTATTTCTCCATGAGACTTCATACTAGTATGAGGAACCCTTAGACAAACAGATAAACAAATAAAATGTGTGTGTGCCATTGGGTACTAGGAGAGATGGGAAACATTAATCAGGGAAGGGGAAGAAACCAGGACATAGATGAGCTGCCAGCCAAAGGCCGGAGAAGTTGCAATTTTTAATAGGTTAGTAAGAAAAGGACTTACTGATAAGAAACTTGATACTTGATAGAGGTGAAAGGAGGTCATGATATTGACAAAAGTCAATTGTTTGGCATCACAACAGAGAAGAGAATTCCAAGCAGAAAGAAGGACAAATACAATGGTCTCCAAGTATGTACTCTGGTGACAAATTCCATGAGGGACAAGGAAGAGTTTCAAAAAGGCTCCAGAAATGTTGAAGGCAGGAAGGCAGTGGGGTGAAGCATGCCATGGGCAGTGTGGAGAGTTTTAAAGTAGTTTGGATCTTAGTCTGAATGGGATAAGGAGCCGTAGGGGATTTGGAACAGAATGGCTTGACAGGAGCAGAGCATAGAGATGGGATGCCTATGGAAGTAAGAGATGAGGTCTGGAGGCTATTGCAGGAAGCTAGGCCAGAGGTAATGATGGCTTGGAGCAGTAGCTGTGGATAGGACAAGAAAGGTCCAATTCTAGGTCTACTGTATTTCTAAGGATCTAGGACACCATTGACTGAGACATGTTCCATTATTCCATGTGCCACAGACAGAAGAAAGAAGCTGTCCTTTAAACTAAGATTAGGATACAACTTTCTGACCACTCTGGGTTTTCACTTCATCCTTCATTTTAGAAAGATTTGTTTTACATTTAAACATGTTTAATCATATACTTTTGTATACATGAAAAAATAAAATGCAACTGAAGTCAATTGATAAGTAAAACTAAAACAAAACTTTTTTCTCCGAACTGAACTCTTTTTTTTTTACATTTCTTTGGGAATTTTTAAAAATTTTTGAAAGCTTCATATTATGAGTATTGTATTTACATTATTTTTACTCCACCAACTCTCCCCTCCAACTCCTCCTATGCCAAATTTATGACCTCTTCTTCTTTGATTATCACTGTTTTACACAGACACACACACAATCTTCTGAGTCCACTTATTCCACTTACTGCTCATATGCGTGTGCATTTAGGGCTGACCACTTAAGACTGGATAACTCTACTAGCCAGTTTCTGTGTCAGCTTGACTATATACACAGCTAGAATAATTTTGGAAGATGGGAGAACCTCAATTCAATTTAATTTCTTGATTCTGCACTATCAGGATGCCTCGTTGGCCTTGGTTGTAGTACTTCTACAGTAGGTCCCCAAATCAGGAATGTGATCTTTTTTATACTTTTTAATTCTTCTACATTTAAGAGTCATTTTGGCTGTTCTATTCTGGCTCTTAACCTTTCCATATAAGTTTTATAGTCTTCTTGTCCATATCTACAAACATTCTCCCAAGGACTTTGACTAGAAGTGAGTTAATTTTTCAGACTGATTTAGTAGAGAGGGGAGTACTTGGCAACTTTAGTATATTAAGTCATTTGACCTGTTAGGACCCCATGTCTCTTCACTAATTAGTCCTTCTTCAATTTCTTCATCAGTCCTTACTAGTCCTCAGCATACAAGTCCTATGGCTTTTAGGTTTATAGCTTTTTTATTTTTCATCAATTACAAATGGTACTATATTTTTTACTTACCTCTCTAATTACATATTTCAGTTTATGCAAACCTAATCTGTTATTTATTATGTTTGCTATGTGTTTTACTGTCTAGCTAAATTCACTTGCTAGCCCTATGAGTTTTAGTAAATGCTGGGATTTTCTACATAAATAATCATCTTTTTTACTGATAAGGATTATTTTTCTTCATCATTTTAAATTTGTGGGCCAATTTTTTTTTGGGCCCTTCTTTGGTCAGGGCATCTGATACAGTGATTAAGGAGTGAGTGGACATCCTTCTCATCCTCATTCTTAAGGAGGAAGTATTTGATTTCTCACTACTGAGTGTCACAAAAGCAGAAGGGTTTGTTTGTCTTTTTGACAAGGACTCTTCTTTAAATTGACAAAATACACACACACACACACACACACACACACACACACACCATACACACACTCTTCTGAGAGTTGTTATCATGAATGGATATCAAATTTGATCGAAGTTCTTTATGTCTCACTTGATATGATCATATAGCTTCTCTTCTAGCCTTTTCATGTGACAATTGCATTAATTGGTTTTCTGATAAAGAGCCAGCCCTGCATTCCTAGGATAGAACCTCCATGTTCTTATTAGCAAACTGGAATAAACTGGTCCAAAGATAAACTCTTCTTAGTCATAGCTACTCTTTCCATAGATTGATAATTGATTTGCCAAAATTTATTGGAAATTTTTATATCTTTTTTATGAAATACACTAGTCTGTATTTGGGAGTAGGGTACTGTCTATGATTGGTTTGGATATCTTTCTAATGCTAGCCTCATATAACAAGTTTGGAAATGTTCCCTTATATGTTATTTTCTGGAAAAATATATGGAATTGATATTTATTGTTAATATTTATTATTTCTTCTTTAAATGCATGGTAGCATACACCAGTGAAATCTTATGGGGCTAGAGTTTTTTTCAGTACTTAACTTTCTGAACATATGGAATACAGTTATAGTGACTATTTTAATGTCCATTCTGTGTTTTGATTGATGGATTTTTCACTTCAGTTGGGCTATATTTTTGGGTTCTTTACATGTCTGGTAATTTTTGACTGGATGCCAGTCATTGCAGATTTTACTTTGTTGGGTATGAGATATTTTTGTATTCCTATAAATATGCTTAAGCTTTGTTCTGGGAGCAGTTAAGTTACTTGAACTCAATGTGATCTTTTTGAGTCTTACAATTTGGTAGGTGGGGAGCACAGCCATGCTTGGCCTAGAGTTAATTGTACCATTCTA
Organism: Peromyscus nudipes; assembly: GCA_902168325.1. NCBI lineage: Eukaryota > Metazoa > Chordata > Mammalia > Rodentia > Cricetidae > Peromyscus > Peromyscus nudipes. Next base: position 9,911 of record CABHPH010036717.1, on the reverse strand, counting down.
CAAGGCAAGACCCTTCTAAATACTCAATGTTCCATGAATTATGATGTCTTCAAGTCTGTCTAGTGGGCTAAGACATTCTTCTCAGCCCTGTGTGATTGCAGAATATTCATAATTCTTTGTGTTATTGTTTCTCCAAGCTAAAACAGTATCCTCACTTTGATGCTTAGATACATATGCTTCATGACCACCTTATGTCTCTCTCTCTCTCTCTCTCTCTCTCTCTCTCTCTCTCTCTCTCTCTGCATAGCTCTCTCCTTTCTGGTACATTTTTCAAGAAATTCTAACTGCTTCCATTGCTTGGACTCTTAGATTTGTCTTCTCAACTCAGAAACTCTGTCAACTTCTTCCAGAGTTCCCACTCTCAAAGCCACAGCCAGGAAATCCACTCAAGGAAGTAAGACCATGAAATACTAGGTTATACCTGCTTTGCTTCCCAGCTCTTGGGAATTGCTGCCCTTCTCTACCTGAGATCCAGTATCTTAAACAGCATGGTTTCATACAATGTTGTCCGACTTTTCGGTTATTTTAGACATGATGTTAAAACTGGTCCCTGTTTCTTCTCGGCTGGGTGCTTCACTCATCTTTGCAATTATGTGGAATGGTGGTCCCCAACCTTCCTAATGCCATGACCCTTTAATACAATTCCTCATGTTGTGGTGTCCTCCAACCATAAAATTATTTCATTGCTACTTCATAGCTGTAATTTTGCTACAGTTATGAACAACAATGTAAATATCTGATATGTAGGAGATCTGATATGCGACCCCCAAGGGGTCATGACGCCACAGGTTGAGAACAGCTGATGTAGAACCAAATAGCTTTGACTCTAAAATTATGGGGATGTTGTGTGGCCCTTCAATTCTCATTACCTAGCAGTCTTTAAGGTCATTTCCCAGGGATTAATGAGTGTGTTCTACTATTGCTGTGGAATTTTCTTCTACACTTCTGACACTCATTTTACAAGTATGCCAGCTAGTTTTTTAATATGATATTTTGTAATTTTTTAGAATTTTATATAGTCGTGCAATGCAATTTTGATGTTGGCATCTATCTATACAGCTGAAGAGGGATGAAGCAGGATTACTGCCTGCATAACAGAGAACTTAAGACACTATTGTGCAATATATTCTAATATAAAAATATGAACATGTGTTCCTCTTAGAATCAATGAAATAGAATCTTTTAACAATAGAGCTTATTCTGAATAAAAGTAATTTTGGATAGCACTACAGTTTTTGGCCCAGATCCTTAAAAAGATGAAATTTTCCAGTTGATAATGGAGAGAGTGTTATTTGGCCTGCCCAGCGTATATCTTTCATTATGCAATTACTGATAAACTTGGGTGGGATAGAAGGTTGAAAGGCTTAAATGTTAAGCCTCTTCTGTTTTATTGGATATGTTTTTAGAGCACTAAAATTGGGATAAAGATTTAAAATATACCATCAAAACCTCTTCAATATTGGCAGACTTTTTGTGTTAACAACAATCATCCTTTCATTGAAGAAATAAGATCAAGTATTATCCCTAGGGAAGATTCCTGTAAAATGTGAACTTAATAGCAGATCTAAAACTAAGATGAACTCAAACATCAGAATAAGAAACCTGTGTTTTCAAAGTATTAGTGTTTCACCTTTCTCTGATTCATCAGTTCAGGATACCAACAGAATTTAAAACTTCATTCAAAATGTTCTATATAGAAAAGTGAAGACAGTATCTGCCACACTATGAAATTTTCAGATGAATCTTTGAAGTCCATTCTTTGGTAACAACTGGCTTGTGGAATGTTGGTTGCCACCCAGGTATGTGAAATGACAGAATTCATGATTCCCATAAAGAGTCTGTCCATTTAACACAGAAATATGTTATCTAATCTCTCTTAAAATGTTGATTAGTAACCTAGACTATGTCCCAAAGACTGGCATCACGGTTCTGTCAACAAAGCCAGAATAGATCAGGACAGATGCAGTGGATCAAGAAACAGTGTGCCTTTGTAGGAGAGGACATTCAGAGGAATGTGTGGCCTGGTGAGAAATGTGGCCACCTTCCCCACCAACCACACCAATTACACTAGTCACTCAGGAAGCAGGCATCACAGTGCATATCTTGGAACTTCTTAAACATCTCTGTGCATAACTGTGATGCAAACTAGAAGAATCCTCTAACCCACCCTAAATTGATGAGAATTTATTATTTAATGCAACAATGTTTTCCCACTCAACTTAGCTTTTCCTATCAACATGCAGAAATTAAATTTCATTTTTCACGTTTTCCTTTTTTATATTTTAATAGTTGAGAATTTCATGCATGAGTAAAACTGTGTCCATATCATTTCACGCCTCCATTTCCCACCCTGACACTTCCCATGTTCTTCCCACTATCCCTGCTCCAGTTCAGTGACTTCTTCTTCTTCTTCTTCTTCTTCTTCTTCTTCTTCTTCTTCTTCTATAATTATTATAGACTATATATACAAAATACTGAGTCCAACTAGCATTGCCTATATATACACATGTTCAGGGCTGACCACTTAGGATTATCACATCAGGAGCCTATTTCCTAAGTTATGTTCTGACATACATCAGATGCCATTAACGATTCTTATGATGCACATGTTGAACATACCCTGAGTTAAACAGAAGGAAATGGTTTCTTTGACTTGGGGTTGCTAAGGAACTAATAGAAACTAATAAAAGGGCTTTGAGAATTTCCCTGAATAGGGTATAGTCAACAAAGTTCCCTATTTTTCCCTAAAGCCATTTTTTCAGGACCCATCTTTGGAGCTAATGGTTCACTCATTTGTTTGATTCCTTACTCTCTCCCATAAAGTGTGACATATAAGAGACTCTTATAAACTTTGTAGAACAAAATAATGAGTTGACTGATTCCTGGTGACTGCTGGGGCCATCTTCTCACAACACAAGAACAGACTGCAGCTCCTCCAACCTCTGTGTTGTGGTCTGCCCATCACTCTGGCACCCGTGTTAACCCATTTTCCTCTTCGACTAGGCACAGGCAGAAGGGTGTCAAAAGATATTTCTTCCCTCTTGTTTGGTGGGCTTTCCTCATCCCGCCTCAGACCCTCTGCAGCCTTCCTCTGCCTTTCTCTCTACTCTCCCCCCTGGAGCATACACACTTTAGTGCATCAGCCAAAAGGCGGCATTACTGCCTCAGCATGTGGAATGTGAGTTACTTCTAAGAAGGAGGAGCTGGGCCCAGGGGCTGTGTGGGGGTCAGAAGACTGCAGCTGAGCAGAGCAGTGCCCAACAGTAAGCTTCCCTTTCATTTGGACTTCGTTTGACCCATGGGTAAACAAAGACTTGCTATTTCTAGAAATCTCATTGTTTCAACTTCTTTGAATTGCTTTTGCAAGCCTCAAAATGCACGTCTTTTTGAAACTTTAGGCTCTGTAGGCCCAGCCTTGATGTCCCTGCGTTCCTCTTCTGCTTTTCCCCTTACTCAGTTTGCTTTCTGTGCCACGGAGTCCCCGCTCTGAGAAATGCAGCCTTTTATTCCACAGTGCATGGTGTTAAACGCAGCAATACATTTATAATGTCAGCAGAGTATTCAACAGCCTCAATAAGTGTAACCTCTTCAGGGCAGGACTGAAGACCCATGATTCACCCTCCTCAATCAGCAGGTTATATACTAGGGAACCCGCAGTGTTTGATGGTACACAAAATAAAAATCTTTCAGCCCTACACATGCCTGGTGCCTGTGGAAAGCAGAAGAAGGTGTTGAAACTGAAGTTAGAGACAGTTGTGAGCTGCCATGTGGGTGCTGGGAATCGAACCCAGGGCCTCTGGAAAAGCAACCAGTGCTCTTAACCACTGAACCATCTCTCAGCCTCCCTGCCCCAGTTCTTAAGAAGTCTTGGGCTAAAAGGAGGAAAATAAATGTATTGAATACCTACTGTGTTCCAGGCAACATATCTGTATCTGTATCCACTATTCATATCTGTGTATGGCAGTGTTAGATGTTGCCTTCTTTTAGAAACCTAGAGACTGAGACTCATTAGATAACTCCTGTGGCTCACCATCTAAACTAACCTCCACTGGGAATCCTTTATTTAAACCTAACTATCCCAGTACTATGATGATGTCTAATGTTAGAAACACAAGTAGGAATAGACATACGCACATAATTTCTGGATATAATGGCTCATTGTAAAGAACTTGCCTTTTTCGTCTGTCAAGTGCTCTCCTGTCCACTTTGCCTTGCTTTAGTCGCCATGCTTCTGGGGATGATTCCATTTCTTCATCATCAAATCTTCTTTGTGCATGTCACCAGTCATGGGTGAGGCAGTCTTTGAAGTGAAAGTGAGCCTGCAGCCAGCGTAATAAGGCAGAGATGGAGTTTCTGATGATAATGTCTGTGATATCAACAGGGTGGGTAGAATCTACCTCCAATCACTTTTCTAGGATTTATTTTTATTTTGAATTATGTGTAGGTGTATGTTTATGCACATGAGTATGTACATGTGAGTGCAGATACCTGAGGAGGCCAGAGGCATCTGATTCCCAGGAGCTGGAGTTACAGATGGTTGTGAGCCACCTGATGTGGGTGCTGGGAACTGAACCCAGGTCCTCTGGAAGAGCAGCAAGAGCTCTAAACCACTGAGCCATCTCTCCAGCCTCCTTGGGGGTTTTTTGTTTTGTTTTTGTTTTTGTTTTTTGTTGTTTTTTTTCTTTCTTTTTCAAGACAGAGTTTCTCTGTGTAGTTTTGGTGCCTACCCTGGAACTCACTCTGTAGACTAGGCTAGCCTCAAACTCACAGAGATCCACCTGCCTCTGCCTCCCAAGTGCTGGGATTAAAAAAGTGCACCACCACCGCCCATCCCTTTTTTTTTTTTTAATGTGTGTGTCTCATGAATGTTTGCTCAATTTTAGGTAGGGTAATCCATGATAAAGTAATCTTTGATTCAGTCAGATTTTTAAAGGTATTTCAAAACAGAGATGGTAAATGTGGAGATATATTAGATCATCATTTACAGGCTTTCACAATATTTCATTAAGAATGAAGGTAGTTTATAGTTGGGAATGGGAAGGAAGGGTTTTGAGGGTTCAGAGCACACAAATGTATTTTCCCCCTCCTAGTCTGCCCCACTTAGCCAAGATGCTCTAACAGAGAGAGTTGCAAATTCTGATAAAATGCATCATCCTTTGAACACTAAGGCTTATTTTTATTTTTAATCCAGTGCAAATGCTGTAATCCAGGAAAATTTGATGGCATTTTAAAATCAAAAAGGTTTCCTTAAAAATCCATTTTTAAATCAAAATTCATGGGAGGGTGGGGCTGGAAACGTGGCTTAATAATTCAAAGAACATACTGCTTTTACAGAACACTCAAGTTCAGTTTTCAGCGGCCATGTCAGGTAGCTCACAATGGCTCTAGGGGACCTGCCCCCCTCTTCCAGTCTCCATGGGCAATTGCACTCACATGTGCACATTTCCCCACCTGGAAGCAGGTGGACACGCGCACGCACGCGCACACACACACACACACACACACACACACACACACACACAAAATTAAAACAAATCTTAAAAAAAACATATTTCCTGTAAGAGGTCTAGTTCCCCCCAAGCTAAGCAGCAACTAGCTTCTTTGACATGTTTTATTTTGGAGAAAGGACACATTTTGATTCTCAAACATTGGCTTCACATTTCAAACACTAAAAGAAAACAAAATTTAAATCTATTGTCCCTGCCTTTGTATGGGAGACAATCGGGAATTTTGTGTCAGAGTATATGCTTTTAAAGTTTTGTTCTGTTTCTCTCTAGTGGATGACACCGTGGTTGCCATACCTTATGGAAGCAGACACATCCGGCTTGTCTTAAAGGGGCCAGATCATTTGTGTAAGTAGAGCCACTGTTTTCCTTGAGGGCCTGGAGATTTTAGCTTTTATTATTAATTTGTTCCCAGAAGGAATGAAAGTGCAAGAGAACCAATCCCCCCTCCCCTTCACTGTAGTGTGGTATGACCACTTGAATGCCTTCTGCTTATAACTGGCTGCCTGATGAGATGGGAGAAGGTTGTGTAGTCATTACGTCTAAGCACAGTCACCCTGAAATATACACAATAGACTGTGCCAGTGGGTTGTCCGTAGGCTATGCATGTGACTGAGTCGCCAAACCTTTGTGACTGTTACATCTCTGTCTTTCCTCTCTATAGTTACTCATACTTTTTTTCTTTTCTCGCCTCTCTTTTCCTCCTTCTAAAATTCATTTCTTCTCCATTCTTTTCCTTTTCCTTCCATATTTTAAATATTTACTTCATCAATCCACAAATATGTAGAAGTAACAAACGAACTGTGACATTTAAAACAAACCTTTGCAGAAAAATTAATTCTGTGTCTTAGTTCAGAACCCTCATATCTTGAAGATAAATGGTAGGATTTGAGATTAAATGGTAACAAAGCCTTAAAGATAAAAGGGTAGCTGGGTCCACATAGGGTTTGTCTATAAGAACTGATCCTCAGTCATTCCAAGGCAGCCACATCTTCTTCCTTGCGGTTTAGTGCTATTTAGATAGAGAACTGTAAATTGCAACCAAAAAATTTTGGTCTGTAATAAAGACAAAGGGGGATGTGATACCATTTCCTCTGAAGTTCACCTTCACTGAAAGGCTCCTTCAGTTATTCCCTTCAGCACTGTGGTCCCCTCCACTCTGCTCACCTCTGAAATTCCCACAGTCAGTTCTGGTCTTTCCCCCTCCTCTTCCATACACATGCCCACAAAATCAGTTTAAGTAGCAAGGATTATTTTCTGGCAATTAGACTATAAAGATCATTATAATCCGATAAAGAAGAGGAAGATAGACCAGAGCCTGTAAAAGTTAGTATTTCCTACTACGTCTGCTCCTAAAAACAAACACATTTAATTGAAGAGGTGAAGTCAAGAGTGAGTGAGGTACAGTTTAGACAAAACAAGAAAAAACTGATAAGTTATCCTTATATGGACCTGAGTTCTTTTCCAATCCTGAACCGCCCCATAAAGTCCAGTGTTCACATGTCAAAAGATAACATATTGTGCACTTTATACCTCCCAAATGATTGGTTTATCCTCTTAAGAACAGGACACAGCTAAATGCTATTATAACAACCACACTCCAAAATGGAATTTTTGTGAGCAGTGACGGAGAATGAAATAAAATAGCCTGACTGAGATCATCGCCACACAGGGAACTGACTCGATATTGCCAAAGAAATATTTAAAACAAAATATTATATTTATAAATATGATAGTCTCCTGTATTTCCTAGTTTTATGATTGCTAAGGAACTGAAGACTTGGGGGTCTAGGGAGATGGCTCAGTTAGTGAGGCGTTTGCTATGCAAGTATAAGGATCTTATTTCAGATCCCCCAACACCCATGGAAAAAGCCAGATAAGAGGGCAGTGTGTGTGTGTGTGCAATCCCAGCACTGGAGGCAGAAACAGGCTGGTCCCCAGAGCTTATTAGCCTGCCAATGTAGCCCATTGAGTGAGCCCCAGATCCAGTGAGAGACCTTGTCTCAAGAAACTAAGATGCAGAGTAATTGGGGAAGATACCCAACATCAATATCTGTCCTCTATACACAGAGACACACACATGCACACACAATACATGCATGAGGTGCACAAAAGCCAAATAATTAGCTTTATTTTATTGAATTGTCCTAAAGAATGGCTAGGTAAGCTGCAAGTGATGTTCATGAATGATAGAATGCAATATGAGATCTCCTTTTCCCCAGTGAACATGCTGCTTAGACTGTATAGGTAGGCAATACCAAGTGGTCAGCCCACACATACAAGTAACATTATACAGACAGAGCAAGTTGTAGGGATGTATATATAGATACATGTAATAACAATTAAAGAAATAGAGGCTGTGAACCCGAGAGCAAGGGATGGAACATAGGAAAGATGGGAGGGGAGAAATTATGTAATTATACTTTAATTTTGAAAGATATTTTAGAAGAATTTGTTATTTTATTTCTTTTTTTAGAATTTTTATTAAGAATTTCAACAAAATGATGAGGGGGTTGGTAAGTGATGCCCCATGTCTCCTATGGCTGTTTTCTCTTCGCAATGGGGCCAGTCTCAACTATTGCAGGCCAAAGCAGTGCCATACCAGCTCATCTTGAACCAGATGGATCTTGAGAAAGGCAGCGGGGAAGGCCTCTCAGGAGAACTGAGTGCTCAGAACTAGGCTACACCCCTAGCCTCTAGCACCTGCAAAGGCATTATGTATGTTTTTAACTCAAAAGCTCACTCTGCAATACAGAAGAGAAGAGCCATAATTAAAGCGGGGTGAAAGACACAGAGCCTCACATATCTTCCTACTGAAGAATGGTTGACAGAAAAAAAAAAGATTCTTGTGCTATTTCTTCTGGAAAGAATTTGCCTAAGTCTCTCTGTCTTTCTTCATATAGGCCACAATCAGTCTAAATAAGTTCTCAATCACAACTTAGTCCTCTCTGTGATATATATTATCAATATATATTCAGTAAAGAAGCCAGCCCTCCTCCTCCACATTTGATAGTTCCTTCCCTGCACCCAAATCATCCTGCTTGTGCTTATATGACATAATGCATATATATTACCAATATATATTGTGATATATGTGTTAATACGTATATCATGTGTCATATATAAATGCATATATATAATCACAACTACAATCATCTTCAGCATGCTCTAATATCCTACAACAAAAGATGCCTCATAGACTGTGTCATTGAACAATTTCAAACTTGAATGCTCTAGGATCCATTTCTTTCTGCCTAGGCATTTATACAATATCACATATGTGAATAAAAATAGTTCTCAAAAGTGGTTGTCAAAAGAGAGGGTACTCAATGGATAGCACCTGTCTTTAAGCCACTGTTGTTTTATTCAGTTGAGCAACAACATGTGTGCAGTAAGCAACAGAAAGTATAAAGGGATGTAGGTTAGTGCATGAGCAAGATGTCCCACAGATGCCTAGGCAAAACATGGATGCACTTGGACGAGCAAAAAGAAAACTGGAGGGTATTACTGGGCTGAAGGCAACCAGGACAGACATCAGATAGATATGTATGAGACGTAAGTAAGCCAAAGGAATTGGGTTACAGTAAAGTGGGATGCTCAGATGAGGTACTGGAAAGTCAAAGAGTATTTTGACAGGGAGCCATGGGTTCTTGGATAGTGAGTTTTAAAATAATTTCATTTGCAATATAATCTTCTGTATGACATAGCCACACTTATATATCTTATTTATATTACAATTTCAATAGTGTTGGCTATCAAAAGAATAATGTTCCTCTCTTAAGTAGCATGAGTTTTAATTCCACAAAATGTTCTTGCATGTATTGTGTGGTAGCCCAGGCATACCTGCCTCTCCTCTTCGTGCATTTGATTATACAGATCTGGAAACCAAGACACTCCAGGGGACTAAAGGTGAAAACAGTTTGAGCTCTACAGGCACTTTCCTTGTGGACAATTCTACAGTGGACTTCCAGAAACTTCCAGACAAAGAGATACTGAGGATGGCTGGGCCACTGACAGCAGATTTCATCATCAAGGTAAGCCTGTTTGGTATTTTAATAATAAGCCACACCCAAACACAAGGCACTTATAATCTTTGAAAGAAAGAGATCATAGATGATAGATAGGTGGATAGATAGATAGATAGATAGATAGATAGACAGATAAATGATAGATAGAAATAATTAGGTGATTATATATACATGTAGTATGTATATACATATAACCATTTGTTACCTAGGAAATGTCTAATTCAGAAGTTTTGTTAGCTATATCTTGGCCTTTATAAGAACATAGAATGTTTTCAAGGAGTATCTTTAAATATATTATTAATTAAATTGCCTCATATATAGCCAATATTATCTATCATTAGTTAGAAAATATAAATCATTTCTTTTTTTTTTTTTTTTT
>CABHPH010036708.1:0-34873 GCA_902168325.1 Peromyscus nudipes | reverse complement strand
AAAAAAAAAAAAAGGATAAAAACAAAAAAACTCAGTAAGCACATTCAGCCATGTGGCAAAACACAAAATCAGCATGCAAAACCCATGTCTTCTCAATGTGAAGGAACCAGGAAAACATTCCCATTCATAAGGTTTCAAGAAAATGAAACACTTAGAAATAAATATTTAAAAGTCAATGAAAAACATCTAAAATAAAATTTAAAATAACACTGAAGAAAGAAGTGAAAGAAGACACTAGATGACAGCAAAACCTTCCATACTCTTGGACTGGCAGAACTAACACAGTGAACGTGGCTATATTACCCAAATCCACATAGAGATTTGATAAAATATACATCAACACTAACCTTCTTCACAGAAACCAAAAGGAACGTCAATCTTAAAATTCACTTGAAAGCACAAAATCCCTGGTCAGCCAAAGCAACTCTAGTAAAAAAGAAAAATACTAGAGAAATCACAGTCCTGATTTCAAGCTATAATATAGAGCCATAGTAATAAAAACAGTATGGCACCAGTACAGAAAGACATATATAAATGAAATAGACTAGAAAACCTAGAATTCAAGGTGCATAGTTACAGTCATATGATTTTTGACAAAGGTTTCAAAATCATACACTAGAAAAAATATGATCTCTTTAAAAGGTGGTGCTATATAACTAGATTTACATATGTACAAGAAAGAAGCTAGGAGCTGATCTCCTAACCCTATACAAAAGCAATTCTAAATGTAGCAAAGATTCCAATGTGAGTCATGGGACTGAAAGTGCTAGAGGAAAACATAGACAGAATATTCCAAGATCGAGGCATAGGCTTTTGGAAGAGTGCCCTACTAGCTCAAAGAGTAACCCAAAGAACTAGCATGTGAGAATGTATAAAATTATAGAATTTCTGCATAGCAAAGGAAGGAGTCAGTGAGGAAAAACTCTACAGGATAAGAAAAACCTTTGTAGCCAAATATTTGACAAAGGATTACTATTTAGAATTTATAAATAAATTAAAAAAAAACCTAACTACCACAAACTCTAAACAACTTGATCAATAATAGGGTAATAAAATTAACACACTATTCTCCAAACAGGAAGTGAAAATGGTCAATAAACATGAAAAAACTGTTTAATATAATTATAAAACAAAGAAATGTAAATTAAAACTATGCTGAGATTCTAGCCACCCCAGTCAGAATGGCTGTCATAAAGAAAATTAAAAAATAATAATACACATGCTGGTGAGAAACTAATGGTAGATTGTAAGGTGTGACCAATGTGAAGTTAATGTGGAGGGTCCTCAAAAACTGAACAATAGAATTATGGTATTATCCAGCTATAACCCACATGAGTATATCCTCAGAAGACTCTAAGTCATATCACTTAGATACTTGCACATGAATATTTATAGATACCTATGTGTGCAGATTTATTCCAACACTATTCAAATAGCTTTGCTGTGGAAACAGATTGGGTATCTATCAAAGATGATAGGATAAAGAAAATGACATGTGCATACATGTGTGTGCATATGCCTGTATGTGTGTGTGTGCACACATGTACACATGCACATGCATGCCTGCAGTGAAATTTTATCCAACCACAGAGAAAAATCAGATTATGTCATTTGCTGGAAAATAGATGAGTCTGGTGATCATCATATTAAGCAGAATAAGTCAGACTCAGAAACACATAATTGCTCTTCTTTGTGGATATGATTATAAATGAATGACATGGAAGGATCAATATGGCCAATGTACATGATGTATTTGAAAGAGTCTTATAAAACCCAACATCATGTGCAATGAACATATTAAAGTTGTTAAGAGAAGCAAACAAATGTGAATTTTTGTTCAGTTGTAGACTAAGCTGTTGCTTATGTAGAGAAAGAGTATGGCAAGAATAGCACAAAAAATCCATGATGACCCCAACAGTCTCACAGTTCATCTCTTAGGTTGCAGATGTGACTGAATCAAGGAAATAAATACATGTTCTCTGCTGGATTTCTCAATTATTATGAAACCATGGTCCCGTTTTTTTAATTAGAACAATTATCTTGCATTTGTGTTGTTATTGTGCAACTAATGTTTGAGGAACAAATAGTTTCCTATCATTCACAAGTCATACTGAGGAAAATCATACTAGAGGTATTGCACTCAGGGAATCTCACCAACACATCAGCTCATTTGGACAAAAATTTGGATTTTGAGCCTGAAATTCCACAACGAAGTGAGACTTTGAGAAGAAGTTGGGTGCTGTTATTTACAGTGCAGGTGTGTTGTGAACTGTGGGCATAGGGCAAATAAGACTATTTAAAGTATTTTTCTAAAGTGTGTCTTGCTACTCTCCCACCAATAACAGCTACTGATTCACCTTTCCCTAGTGGTGTACAGTAGATGTGCTGCTGTGAACATTTTATTTTATTTTTCTAGGTCATAAGCACCGAAGTGACTTTTGGTCTGGTCATTTGAAATTCCCCTTTGGACATTCTTTTGGTATATTCTCTTATAAGACATGGGGATTACGTGGGGAATATCCTAAGTCTCAGGGGCAGACCATGGTTAGATTCTCCAGGAAATAGTCCCAGCCACATCCAGCCTTTGAGTCATGCCAACTCACCAGTTATTAGAAACTTGCAAATGATTCAGGCCTCAGATGTTTGAGTCACCCTCACTTGAGGCCCCAGGCCTTATGGAGCAGACATAAACCATGCCTGACCCACAGAGTGACATGTGACACAGTTGTTGCTGCTCTATAGCACTGAGTGTAGGTGGCTTTGTTATACAGCACCAATAGCCAACAAGAATGGATGAAAGAGTGCCACAGTGATGGAGGAACTAAGGAAACACTGAAGAAATGGAGGCATGAGGCTACAGGTGCTGTTGCTGACTTGCCTAGAGCATCTCAGCAGTTAGAGTATTCATGAGACACAAAGCTCCAGGAAAGGGATAACGAGCCTAGTTAGAGCAACATGCTATATAAGCAGGTCTTGAGGAATCAGGGTGGATAAAATCCATGCACAACAGCAGCAAGAAGAAAGCATGCTCATCGACACATCCTGTGTTACTGTTAGACAGATGCTTGAAGAAATCTCAGCAAGGACTTTGTTTTTAATCTTGCCTCATTTGCCAAAATACCAGTGATGTTTTAAGCATGGTGGCTGGAGGCAGGCAGAAGGAGGGAGAGTGGAAAGGAATTTTAAATTATCAAAGAAAGGTTCAGCCCAAGCCATTTTAATGAAAACAAGACTTTCAAACAAAGTTGCCAGACACTCCAGTACATTGAAAGCACTTCTGATTCCTAACAGTGCACATGATACTCTTGTGTGATGACTTACTTCCATCACAAACGACATTTTGTAGATGGCATTTCACTATCAGGTAAGTCTTTATATCTCTTATTAAGAACACATTCTAAGACAGTGGTTCTCAACCCTCCGGATACTGTAATCCTTTAATACAGTTCCTCATGTGGTGGTGACCCCCAACCATAAAATTATTTTCATTGCTACTTTCATAACTGCAATTTTGCTATTGTTACAAATTGTAATGCAAATATCTGATATGCAGGGTATTTGATATGCAACCCATTGGTTGAGAACCAAAGGTCTGGGGGTTGGGCGATGGTCCACTGGACAATAGAACTGGATGTGCCAGCAGGAGGTTTGGCATTCAGATTTCCAGCATCCATGTTTTTAAAAAAAGTTGGGTGTGTTATATGTGTCTGTAATTTCACCAATGTGGGAAGCAGAAACAGGAGAATCAATCATTGGAACTTGCCGGCCACCAGTCTAGCTAAATTCAGTGAGAAACCATGTCTCAAGAGAATTAAAACTAGAGTGACAGGGTGGGACCCACTACTCTGGTGTCCATGTGCATACACAGGTATGTGTAATCACTCACAACAGTCACGTATGCATAAAACACACACATATACACACAGCACAGGACTTAATGTTTCTGCATATAGGAAACATAGTTTAGATGACCTTTGGTTCCCTTTCAAGAGAAATAACTCTGTAGAAACTGAAAGGTGACAGAACTCATTCTCTATTCTGATTTGACATAGATCAATATGCTTAAATAAAGACAAGCCTTCCAGGTGAAGGCAAAGCCTCAGGATAAAAACAATAAGAAAATGATCCAGGTATCCCAGTCAGCAAACAACTTCAGGAGTAAAGTGTTTCACTTGTAACTATGAGCAAGGTTCGTTTGACCATTAACTTAATGTGTTAGCTCTTGAGTGCTGCATAACAAATTGCAGAAATTTAACAGATTAAAATGCTTTTGTTTATTAGTTGATATTCCTGTTGGTCCCTCTGTGTCTAGTGTCATAGCCAGGCTGGAAGTTCCCAGGAGAATCTGCTTCCAAAGTTCGTTCACACAGTTGGCAGGATTACCGTTCCTGACGGAAGTAAAACAGATTGCCTGCTTTCTTGCTGCTTCTTGGCTCCGGGTCACTTACAGCAACCAGAGGCCACTCTCAGGTCTTGCCCAAGGGACCTACTTCTGACCAGTCATCAATTTTCCTCATGTGGAATTCTTTGCAGGCTCAGAAAGTCTGAATTTTTCTTCTGCAACAAGCTAAAGTCAATTTTGAAACGCTGCTGTGACACAGTTAGGCACACACAGATAATGGTCCTATTTTGACACAACGTGATTATTAATCCTAACAACTGTAGACTGCTTGTTGTCTTGTAACACAATAAACATTACTGGTAGAAGGTTATGGAACCATCTTACACTGCCACATACATCACTCATGTTTATCAATAGGCCTACATTACTAACACTTTTTAAAATCCCCTAATTTTCTTTCATTTTTTCCCCCAGTTAGATGGCAATTTCAGTTTTCAGCCCCTGAAGGTAGTCTATCAGCTCTGTCTGAGGTTGAGAGTCAGAAACGAACTTTGAATCTGGTGACGGCAGGGCATACCTGTGATCCCAGCATTTGAGAGACTGAGGCAGAAGTATCTTGAGTTTGAGGTTAATCTGAACTACCTAGTGAGTATCAGGTCAAGCTAGTCAAATATCAAGATCACGTTTGAGAGAGGGTGTAGGAGGTGAGAGAGGGAGGGGGAGGAGACTGACTTGAGTTCTATTTCTACTACCTCTGTGGTTACAGAGGTATCATCAAAACTAAATTCCAGGATTTTCATTAAAAAAAAAAAAAGTACAGAGAAATCAATGCATATTCCTTTTGGTTCTATGAGAAGCATATAAGTAACTAAATCTAAAAGCATTTGTGTTATTCTTTGTATATAGTGGACTCTCAACAGGAATCCCTTGTCTCTGATGGCCTATCTATAAGCAAAGCATGAGGTTTTAACTTCAACCCCATCTACTCACATCCTGGTGCATTTTCTTTCATGAATATCTTTTATTTATTATTTATTTATTTATTTATTTTTAAATAATTTTTATTAAGAGATTTTCTATTCATTTTGCATACCAACCACAGATTCCCCTGTCCTCCCTCCTCCTGCCCCCAGCCTTCCCCCCAACCCACTCCCTATTCCCACCTCCTCCAAGGCAAGGTCTCCCATGGGGAGTCAGCAGAGCCTGGTACATTCAGTTGAGGCAGGTCCAAGCCCCTCCTTCCTGCACCAAGGCTGTGCAAAATGTCTCACCATAGCCACTAGGTTCCAAAAAAGCCAGCTCACGCACTAGGAACAGGTCCTGATCCCATTGCCTGGGGGCCCCCTATACAGTTCAAGCTAAACAATTGTCTTGCTTATCCAGAGGGCCTAGTCCAGTACCATGGGGGCCCCTCAGCTATTGGTCCACAGTTCATGTGTTTCCACTAATTTGGCTAGTTGTCTCTGTGCTTTTTCCAGTCATGGTTGTCAATATCCCTTGCTCATTTGCTCATAGAATCCCTCCTCTCTCTCATTGATTAAAATATGTGTTCACCATATGTCTACTTTTGTATCTGATATTGTGCCACACCAGTTAGTATCAAAATGGTTATGAAAAAAGAAATAAATGGAAATTTTGATTTAAAGGTAATGCTAGTCTGTTCTGAACTGTCTGTTCATTTAATTACAGCATTATTTTGGATTTAGAGTCTAGTGTTCATCGTATTTCCTTCCATTAATTTGTTAAGTAAATGGTTTATATCACTACTTATAAAAATTCAGAAAATTTCAATGAGTTATGAACTTATATTTTGCCTCATTTTACTGAAAAAAAATTGAAACCAATTCAAGGATCTCTTCCATAAGCTAATGTGAAGACCATGGAGATTTTATTACACCAGCTTTCTATTGCAGACATGTCTAAGTTTTACACAAATTCTACCATCAAATGCATGGGGACAGCAGGATGGAAGGAGACAAGCAAAAATCAGATTCCAAGAGCAATCCAGGTCACAGTTGTATTGGGTAAACACTGAGAACTGCTTGCCTACCCAAAGGGCTTATCTAATGGGTTCAAAAAATCATTTTCCCAAGTGTATTTATTCTGATTCCTCTTTAAGAACAACCTAGAAAAAAATCACCTACTTGACAATTAGCTGATGGTAATAACTGAGGAATGGACATGGAAAGTCTCAGAAACTTGAAGAAAAACAGATGTTTCTGGGTTTGGGTTTTTATTTTTCTTTTTTCTCTGATAGAAGGGGAAAAAACAATCTTAGAAAAACATGTCTTGCTTGAGCACATTGTCTCCATAAAAACAAAAGAGAGAAAAAAAACTACATTTCTCTCATAAAAGGATTGAAAAGCCACAAGTATCAAAAACTACTACAAAGACAATAGATTGAATCAAAGTAGAGAGCTGGCATTGACTTCAGTTCAGCTGCAGCTACTCCAGACATTTGGAAGCCCAGAGCTGCGTTCTATCACTAAACTTTAGAAAAGGGAATTAAAAAAAAAAAAACTGAAAAGCTTTTGGAAATGCATTGCAGAGGGGAACTCTGAGATGTCATTCTATAATTAGAGAAGAGCTTCCTGTGGTGATATTGTGTCTCAAAATATATTGTGCACCTTAATAAACTTATGGGGGTCAGAGAACAGAACAGCCACTAGATAGACATAGAGACCAGAAAATGGTGGCACACATACCTTTAATCCTAGCATTCCAGAGGCAGAGATCCATCTGGATCTCTGTGAGTTCAAAGCCATACTGGAAACAGGCAGCCATGGTGACACACACCTTTAATCCCAGGAAGTGATCGCAGCGAGCAGAAAGGTATATAAGGCATGAAAACCAGCTTTAAGGCTTTTGAGCAGCAGTTCAGCTGAGATCCATTTGAATGAGGCCACAGAGGTTTCCAGTTTGAGGAAATGAGATCAGCTGAGGAATTGGCGAGGTGAGGTTAGCTGTCTTCTGTTCTGTCTCTCTGATCTTTCAGTGTCCACCCCAACATCTGGCTCTGGGTTTGTTTTTATTAATAAGACCTTTTAAAATTTGTGCTACAGCTTCCTGAAGTTTTTGGAGGTGGCAATGATTTCAAAGGCTAATGGCTGAACTTACCAAGTGCTTATTTGATAATTCGAGGAGCCACACTTATTGAGATAAAGTTTAAAACTAGCTGCCGATAGGTAAATGCAAGGTTATTTTCCAATTTGGACACTTTTCCAAATTCTCTTCGAAACTCTGTTGATTCCTTTGATGTGCTGGTCAGTGCACTTCCAGAGAAAGGACTCATGCAGCATTACACTTCTCTTCAGCTGAGAGCCATATGCCCATCATGACACCACTCGTAAATCAAAGGACCTGTGGGAAATTGCTTTTTCTATTCCAAGTAAATGTGTTACCTGTAGTACTCCGTGTAGGGCTGAGGTCTCCTTGGCTCACCCATGTACATGGTAGTCTATTGTTGTCTTTCTTCACTTCGTTTTTTGAGACAGGGTTTCTCTGTGTAGCTTTGCGCCTTTCCTGGCACTCACTCCTGTAGCCCAGGTTGGCCTTGAACTCACAGAGGTCCGCCTGCCTCTGCCTCCCGAGTGCTGGGATTCACTTCGTTTTTTAAACAGCCGTTTTGGCGGGACTTTAACGGTGTAGCTTCTGACAATTCTAGGAGACACACTCTCACAACGAACTCCGTAACTCTTGATTCTTACAATCTTTCAGCTAAGGAATGCCGGGAGTGAGAGAAATAGTCTTCGGCGGGTGAGAACACACCAACCCTTTATCCAATATCAAATGGCCAGCCCTGAAAACTTACATAAAAGTAACATTATACAAACTGAACAGATTTTATTTATGTATTTATCAATGCACACATATATGTGTGTGTGTGTGTGTGTGTAGCAACAGCTAATGTAAAAAGAGTTCGTGAATTTGAAAGAGAACAAGAAGGGGTGTATGAGAGCGCTCAGAGAGAGCAAAAAGAAGGGAGAAATGTTGTATTTTTGTCTATCACAATCTCAAAAAATAAAAAATAATTTTTAAAAGTAAGTGTAATTTTACTAGTTCTGAAAGTGAGCTTAAGCCATTAGGAATTGAAGGTCTAGTATAGAGAAACTAACTCCTCTGTAAATAAAATTACATCATAGGGTATACAAAGAACACATGCTTTATTTTTCTGTAAGTGTAATTTCATGTATTATATTATTTTTCTTTGTTAGCTTCTAAATAGCTAGTTTGACTCTCAGGTGAGTTCATGTTCATTATCAAATAGCTTTTGTTCTAGTAAATAAAGGGCAAACAAATATATATATGTTATATATATATATATATATTCTAATCATATTATCTATATGTTTACAATGTTTCCATGCACGTGATAATAGAACCCTACCTAAAGTTTCAATGTACAGGAACTTCCACTACCTAGGTTTTGGGGAGTTGGAGAGAATTGTCCGTTTCTCCTGAATTTCCCTCTTCTTTACCCAGTACTGTCCTTCCTTGGGATCTCAATGACTTGATCTTTTTGTGTGACCTCCCTAACTCTATCTTCTAGATTATAAGGACAATGTACTATCTTTATGAAATATTTAGGAGATAAGTGAACCCAAGAAGAGAATCATAAATCCAATTTGATTATATCAAGATATAACCACTATTAACTTTGAGATGTAATATTGTTGCAGATTTTTCAAAAAGATATGACATGCTATGTAGTATCTCCTAAGCTATATTTTTCTTAGCTAGTACATTACAGACATGCCAATGAATAGCCATTTATATCTCAATCCATTATTAGTGTTCTAAAGTGGGAGAATACGTACCTTTGTAAATTACATTGCAACTGATGCTGTGTGTGAAAGGCATAAGGAACACCCTATAATCAGTAGTTTATTCTGGTTAGGCAACTTGTGTCTATTTATAGCCATCAGAATAAAGACACTTGTAGTCAGAAGTTTTTCTGTGTCCCACCCAGCTGTGCGGTCCCTCAGCTGCTTATAAAATAATCATTCAGAAGCTTATATTAATTATAACTGCTCAGACTTTAGCTCAGGCTTATTACTGACTAGCTCTTACACTTAAATTAACCCATAATTCTTATTTATGTTTAGTCACATGGCTTGGTACCTTTTCTCAGTTCTGTCTTGACATCTTGCTTCCTCTGTGTCTGACTGGTGACTCCTAACTCAGGTCTTCCTCTTCCCAGAATTCTCCTTGTGTGCTCACCCTGCCTATACTTCCTGCCTGGCTACTGTCCAATCAGTGTTTCATTTATCAACCAATCAGAGCAACACATATTCACAGTATACAGAACGACATCCCATAGCAGACAATTTCAGTGATATCCACATGACTTTAAATTTTCTATCATATTGTTTCCCATAAGAAACTTTCCCATAAATAACCAGAAAAAATATATTGAATAGCACCTATAAGTATTGTCATATAAATAAATAAGCATCTTTCTCAATAAGTTGAATCAGAGAAGTCTATGGACGAAATATATGTTAAGATAAATTGAATCAGAATTAAAACAGGAGATGGTCCTCGAGGGAAAATACTTTTTCTAAAACAAATTTTCATAATATTCTTAAATTGATCCATATGACAGAAGGGGCGTGGGATGTGCACAGCATCAAAGAGTCAGCTTGACTTCATGGGAACGATTCCACATGAGCATCACAAGCATGCCATAAATTTAAGTAATGAAGAGGCCCATGTTGAAGAAGAGCATGGGAATCTTTATACATAAAACTACATCTGTACACCCATGCTCTCTGACTCTCAGTTTAAAAAGAAACTGGTTCTGATTTTTAAGTGAGTATGTACAAAAAACTAACTGGTCTGATGCAATTATCATGCTCTTTCCCAGTCACTTTTTAAATTTGCTTTTTTGTTCCCACATTCACCTCACTGCATAACACACAATATAAATAATGCAAGAAAAATAGTCATTTCCACAACCAAGATGAGGGTATAATGTTCAACATTAGTCTACAATAATACAGTCTAGATACAGAATCTGGAATAAATGTTTTAATAGTTTTCCCATGACCGGGCACAGCAGCTCACACACATGACCTCGTCACTACATAAGAAGATAGTGAGTCTCAACCTAAAATTTGTCCTGCCTGCAAGATGTGCTGGGGTAAAGGTAACACAGAACTTGTGGGAAAGGCCAGCCAGTGCCTGGTCCAAGTTGAGACCTGTGCCACCAGAGGGAATTCATGCCTGAAATTGCCTGTAGGGCCAGGAACCAGAGGATGGATAGCCCAGAGGCCTAGCATATAACCAAACATGACTGCCCCCTCAAAGTTAGTGAAATGATTCCTAATGATATTCTGCTATACTAATAGATCAGAGCTTAGCATAATCGTTATCAAAGAGGCTTCATCCAGAAACTGATAGGAGCAGATGCAGAGACTCCCAGCCAAACATTAGACAGAGCTCTGGGAATCCTGTGGAAGAGGGGAAGGAGGGATTGTAGGAGCCAGAGAATTCATTGACAACACAATAACATGGCCCACAGAATCAGCTAAACAGTTCTGATAGGGCCTCACAGAAACTGGAGCAGCATTCAAAGAGCATGTATAGATCCTCTATGCATGCATTACTTTTGTATAGCTAGGTATTCCTGTGGAACTCCTAACAGTGGAAGTGGGGGCTGTCTGACTCTTTTGCCTATTCTTGGAACCCTTTACTTCTTACTGGATTGCCTCACCCAGCATTGATAGGAGGGTATGTGCCTAGTCTTATGGTAACTTGTTTGTCCTTGGATGCCTGCTCTTTTCTGAAGGGAAACGGATGAAGAGTAGATCTGGAGGAGAGGGGAGGTTTGGTGGGGGGTGGACTATGAGAAGAGGAGGGAGGGGAAACTTTGATCAGGATGTAATGTAGAGAGAAGAATAAATGAATAAGTAATTTTTTTAAAAAGAGAACAATATTGTATTAATATTAATTATAATTTTTCAAAAGTACAAATATATTGTCTTTTGCTATTCTCTCTTGAGTGTTACAGATCCTTGCACTGAACCAATATATCATCACCTGCAAACCATGCTAATTTCACTCTTAACTTTGTATTGCATGAGTTTTCTTTCCTGGAAAACAGTATCTTTGGAGTCACACTCAGTTCAAATTTGTGATCATCCTGCCTCAGGCTCTGAGTGCTGGGGTTAAATAGGCATGTGACACAATACTTAACCAGAGCGTCTTTTCAAAAGAGATTACACTGTCACTGGTCTTCAATAACAATCAACTTTTAGTGGCAAATTAGTACAATGATGAACTTTGTATTTCTACCAATAGCAAAACAGAATAAAGTCACTTTTGGTCACTTTTGGTAAGAAGAGTCACAGAGAAAGGATGTGTTTGATTTACATTCGGTAAGAAAGCAGGTTTCTAAAATATTCTGAAGTCATATAAATGATCTAAAACTAAATTTATCTTAAACCTAGTTGTTTTGATTCCACGTTTAAGAAAGCAGCATGTTTAATTCAGAGAATGACACCTAAATGAAAATATATTCAGCAACTATTCACAAAAATAACAGTGAGATAACTAGGAAGGTTGTAAAAATGCACCCTAGAAAGACTAGCCATTCCTTGCAAATGCCTGTCTCTCTGCCCTCTCCAGTTATCTTCTTCGCTTTTTTTTGGACAATGGGGCTGCTTTTCTAAGTCCCTACAACAGCAGGCATAGAATAAAATTTGAATATACCCCTTTTTCAAGATAAAACTGAAGATGGAGAGGAATAATTCAGTTTTTAGTAGTTAATTTGTGTCATGCAGAGATTAGGAAAATATTATAAAATATTATGACAAGAAATTAAACTGGCAATCAAGGACACAACAGGATTTAAAATAAAAAGTGAATCTTAAAGGGAGGTAAAGACATTAATGTTTTCCCTTTGAAATAAGATTTTAAGAAGATGTGATAAATTTTCCAGGCTCAATATTCATCAATATATAATAATTCCTAGTGTATAAAGCCTTTTATGAAGAAAGAAGGGTCAGATTTCTGTAATGTTTGTAATAAATAAGAAGTTTACTTCCCACACAGTTTTCAGACATGTTAAAGCAACATAAGGAAGCAGGCCTTTTACTTCCTGGTCATAGATCCTGTCCCTCTGCAACCCAAGAAGATCGCATTCCTCCAAACTCACCCTAACCTCAGATAATATTTCCAAG
This sequence comes from Peromyscus nudipes, assembly GCA_902168325.1. Taxonomy (NCBI): domain Eukaryota; kingdom Metazoa; phylum Chordata; class Mammalia; order Rodentia; family Cricetidae; genus Peromyscus; species Peromyscus nudipes. The sequence continues at coordinate 22,348 of CABHPH010036708.1, read as the reverse complement.
GAAATACAAATAGCATGGTGTCTGCTAGTATACAAAGAATTTCCTCAATATTTAGTGCCTCGTTTGGTTGCTCAGACCCTATGGGTTAGGAATTCAGGCTGAGTACAGCTCAACAATCTCTCTGCCTAACTGAAGACATGAAGACTAGAACCACTGGAAAGTTCATTGATACTGTGAAGATTAAAATGACTGATGTCTGACATCCTTGATGATCCACAATATTTCTATTGTTTTGTTCTTTGGCCAAAATGTGCCTTAAGGGATGGTGGCTTCAGTGGAAATTCTTGCTTTGTCTTGTCAAGGAGCTCAAGGCTGGTACCCTGAGAAAGACAATTGCTTGGCAACTGCTTTCTTTTCTGTCTGAGAATCACACTAGACTCTTACAGCATCAGCTCTTCAACAACCAGTTCTTAGAAGTGAGTCACAGCTGCAACTCCATAGTAAGAGAGAAAATAGATGCCACCTCTTATAGAATGAGGTTTGAGAATTCATAGATGTGTTTGGAAACCATCTTAGGAAGAGTAGATGACATTTCCCAGAAGGTTGACCTCATAATAGAAACCAAACAATTGCACATTATAATTATCAGGCTAGGTTCATAAAATGCCATTTTTATAACTACTAAATATGTTTAAAAGATTTAGACTGTTCATACAGTTATCCAAATGTGCCCCTCTTCCTTGTATAATTCTAACTGAATATCACAAAGACATACAGACTTTTCCTGTAGCCAGATTTCTGCTCCTTCTGGGGGATTGTCAGGAAATTGTCCATCCACTGGTAGTAAGAAGGACCCATGTGACCAGTTGCAGCCCTTGTTTGTGAGTAGGGGCCAACCACAGTGGCCTTCTTCCATGCTGTCTTCCTTGTTGTAAGCGGGATTATTCCTTCAGCATCACTGTGGCAAAATGCTTAACTAAACTTCAGGAGGAAGGGCTTATTTGGGTTCATAATTTGAGAGTGATTTCGGCTTGTCATGGCTTGGAGGACACAGTGGCAAAATCAGCTTCATCCATGGTAGAGAGAGATGCAAAAGCTTGTTTTCATGGCAGGCAGGTATAGCAGAGAGTACAGCCGGGAACAAAGGGTTGGTATAGCTTTCAGAGTTGGACCACATAGTGGGGTAGTGGGCTGCTTCTGCAAACAGGGCTCTAACTCACAAAGGCTCTGCATCTTTCAATGGCTGGGGAACAAGCTTCACACGGGAGTGATGGGAGCTCTTCCAGATTCAAACCATAACAGCAGGTACTCCAAAAGGACAAAAATTCCTCACCTCTAATGACCACATTGGAAATAAGGTCTAAGATGCAAATAACTAAGGTTGGATGAGCATCACCAAGTATGACTGATGTCCTTATAAACCCACGAAGCAGAGGGTTTATAAGAAAAATCCCCAGGAGGCATGAAGGCAGAGACTAAAGTTACCCAGCCGCAAGCCATGGACCATCAGAGTCACTGGACATGACTTGAAAAGCATGGAAGAGATTCTTTCCTAGAGCCGTTAGGCTCTACCAATAGCTTCATTTGGGGCTTCTAGTCTCTAGAACTTGTTGTTCTAAGGTACCCTGGCAGTGGCAATTGTAGACCTCAATGTTAATCATGGAAGAGGCCTCATGTTGAGATGCAAAGAGCAAAAGGAATAAAACTGTGGTTGCTGATCTGAATGACAGTGGACTTCAAGTTAATGTGGGGGTTTTTTTGTTTGTTTTTTGTAAAAGGCACCTGAGACTTGTGGATTATTTGTTGTTGCAACATAGGCCAGACTATCTTGATTAATATCAACATTCATATACAATTATATTCATTACTAATACATTTCTTTTTTACTTTCAGGTGGATATAATTTCATATAGGTGAAAACGTGCATGTTTTCCAAACAATGAATGTGGATGAAGATACATGGACATTTAGACATATGTATATATAATATATATATTATATATATATAAAGAGAACAGCTATTAAATATAATAGTATGTTTATTTAACATATGACATAAGTTGAGAAATGGGATAAAATGTTAAAATCATTAAAATGACTGTTTTTTGAAATACATATGTGACTTTATAATTATAAATATTAAAAAGGAATAAAAATAAGACTTGATTTAATATGTTAATACATTTAACTCAATATTTTTGGATAAGAGATTTCATATATGTTTAAACACCATTTTATAAAAGTAATTTTCCATTTTACCTCTTGGAATTGGATATTATACAAATCACCTAAAATATATTTGATCGTGGTAAAATGCACATTAATACATCACAATGTTTAATCATTTCAGGAATCCAGTTCTGCAGTGTCTAGTATTTTATTATTGTCCTGTCAATCTCTTCTCCCTCACTGCAAAACCAAAATTCTGTAAATCCATTAAGTAAGGACTCCTCCTTTCTTCTTTCCAGACTCTGGCCAATGCCTTTCTGCTGTGGATATCGTTCTGTATAAATAAAACACTGATTGGTCAGTGGCCAGTCAGAAAGTATAGGCAGGACAAGGAGAGAGGAGAATTCTGGGAAGTGGAAGGCTGAGTGAGAGACACTGCCAGCTGCCACCATGACAAGCAGCGTGTGAAGACCCTGGTAAGCCACGAGCCACATGGCAAGGTATAGATTTATAAAAATGGATTAATTTAAGATATAAGAACAGTTAGCAAGAAGCCTGCCATGGCCATATAGTTTGTAAGCAATATAAGTCTCTGTGTTTACTTGGTTGGGTCTGAGTGGCTGTGGGACTGGCCGGTGACAGAGATTTGTCCTGACTGTGGGCCAGGCAGGCAAACTCTAGCAACACCTTTCTCTTTTCTATCTGTGGATTTGACTACCACAGACATAACATGTGGATGGAGTAATCAACTATCTCGCATGACTGGTATATTTCACTTAGTATAATGTCCTCAAAGTTCATTCATGTTGAAGCATGCATTAGAATTTCCTTCCCTTTTTAAGACTGAATGATATTTTATCTACTCACTTGTTGCTAGGCATTTGAACAGTTTCCACAGCTTGTGAACTGTAATATTGCTTCTACAAACATTGGCAGAGGCCTAACTCTGGGAGACCCTGCTTTCAATTTCTTTGCAGTTATATCTTGATGTAGAATTGCTAAGCCAAATGGTGATTCTATTTCTGACTTTTGAAGGTTGACCATACTGTTCTTCATAGTGACTTGCCATGATGTGTTCCTGATAGTGCACACGGATTTACTTTTCCTTATTCTCATCAACTACTCATCATTTTTAATACCAGCCATTTGTCATATTTATAACTTACATCTCTTTAATGGTTGGCAGTAGTAATCACCTTTCCATATATATTTTTTGGATGTTTGTCTACTCTGGAAAATGTATATTCATATCAAGTGTTCATTTTAAAATTGAGGTTTATTATTATTGAATGCAGGAGTTCTCTATATAATCTACATATTACCTCATACTATATATATATACATATACATATATATATATGATTTGCAAACATAGTCTCTCATATATCTGATATACTGAATTGTGTCCTCCTCAGACTCACCCACTGGAGTCTTTACAATAAATATGTCAGAATGTGACTGTATTTGGAATGGGTGTTTGATTGCCTTTGTCTCCTATTGATTGTATCCAATGATGTTGATTTTGCAATATATACATGGAATTAATTATATTGTATTACAGTGTTTAATTTTCTAGTTCCATCAATTCACTATTTCATTTGATTGAGAATTAGAATTTCATTATCAGATATATTGACTATTGATTACAAATTTTGCTAAATATGTTTTGAATAAGTTTCTTATCCAAATCCTGCAATTGTCCATTTGAAGATGGTATTGATGACAGTTTCTTTACACAACTTTATATCAAGGACTATAAAATAGTATTTGCATATCCAATATGAATTTCACCCCATGTTTCAGTAAAACAAAAAAAATGCAGTATTTTTATAGTGTGATTTTTCTCTGTCGTTTGAGGCAGTGTGACTAACTATGGTCAACTGTGGGGAATGTTAGTCATTTCAGACTTTTAATTCAGAGAAGCCAACATCTCAGCCGTGAGGAATTTAAAGGACATCTTGATGCCGGAGGGAACACCTGTTCTTGGAAACCGGCATCTGTTCTGGCTGGCTGGTTATGAGCTACTCAGCGTCTTTACCTTTGGATGAGGTTGGCCAACTCACCACGTGCTGAGATGCCGCCTTTGCTGGTTTGCTCTGGTTCAAAGTCAGTATGTTCTTTATTCTCCTTGACTTGACTCAGATCTACTGTTCTATTTTCAGCCACTTCTCTTGAAGGTCCTAAGGAACAGATGGCTTTGGTGACTCTGGAGGCTGCATTATTTTATCAAGACATTTCTGCCTCAACAAGTCAAGCTGCCATGTTCATACTTCTGGGGAACAGGCTGATACACCCTGCCGCTCTGCTTTTTTGGTGTTTCAATTAAACTAACCTGGACAAAGGCCAGTCTGGAGACTGAGGAAGGAATGCACACAGTCCCCAACAGATTGCCACTGACCTTTTCCCCCAACATTTTTTTCTTCCTCTTTAGAATATTGAATGTTATCTATCTAGCTGGTGGCTTTTTCTTTTTTTATATGAGGGATTTTTTATTCATTTTGCATACTAATCACAGGTCCCCCTCTTCCCTCCTTCAGCCCCTCCATTCTTTCCCATCAACCCACCCCCCATTCCCTCCAGAAGAAGGTAAGGTCTCCCATGGGGAGTCAGCAGAGCCTGGTACATTCAGTTGAGGCAGGTCCAAGCCCCTCCCCCTGCATCAAGGCTGTGTGAGGTTTCCCACCATAGGTAGTGAGCCCCAAAAAGCCTGCTCATGCACCAGGGATGGATCCTGATCCCTTAAGCAGATCAAGCTATACAACTGTCTAGTATATGCAGAGGGCCTAGTCCAGTCCAGTGGAGGTCCCACAGTTGTTGGTCTAAAGTTCATGAGTTCCCACTAGTTTGATTTGGTTGTCCTTGTACGTTTCCCCATCATGATCTTGATACCCTTTGCTGATAGAATCCCTCTTCTCTCTCTTTGACTGGACTCCTGGAGCTCTGCCTGGTGCTGGGCTGTGGATATCTGCATCTGCTTCCATCAGTTACTGGATGAAGGCTCTATGATGACAGTCAGGGTATTCACCGATCTTATTACTGAGATAAGCCAGTTCAGGCACTCTCTCCACTATTGCTAGTAGTCTAAGCTGGGGTCATCCTTATGGATTCCTGGGAACTTCCCTAGCACCCACTTTCTCCCTATCCCCATGATGTCTCCCTCTATCATGGTATCTCTTTCATTGTTCTCCCACTCCATCCCTGTTCCAACTGGACCATCCCTTCCCTGTAGCTAGAGTTTCCCTGCCTGGCCCACGGTCAGGACAAATCTCTCTCACCCACCAGTCCCACAGCCACTCAGACCCAACCAAATAAACACAAAGAGACTTATATTACTTATAAACTGTATGGCTGTGGCAGGCTTCTTGTTATCTAGTTCTTTTATCTTAAATTAACCCATTTCTATTAATCTACAAGTTGCCATGTGGCTCGTGGCTTACCAGTATCTTAACATGTTGCTTCTCCTCATGGCGGCTGGCAGCGTCTCCCTGCCTCAGCCTTCCACTTCCCAGAATTTTCTTCTCTGCTTCTTCCGCCTATACTTCCTGCCTGGCTACTGGCCAATCAGCATTTTATTTATACAGAGTGATATCCACAGCAATTCCCTTAAGTTCTCATCCCCCGTCCGTAGTGGGTAGCCATTCCACCCTAACCTGGAGAGATGGCTCAGTGGTTAAAAACACTGGCTGCTCTTCCAGAGGTCCTGGGCTTCTCTTCTAGTCTTCCAGAGGTCCTGAGTTCAGTTCCCAGCAATCACATGGTGGCTCACAACCACTCATAATGAGATATGGTGCCCTCTTCTGGCCTGCAGGGATACATGCAGGCAGAACACTGTATATATAATAAATAAATAAATAAATCTTTTAAAAAAGAGAAACAGTTTTTTTTTCTATTTTATACATGCTTGTAAAATGTTTTTCCTTAATAACATGGTCTCCATCTTAAGGATCAAGGGTCTATTTTAAAACAACTAAATGCTCACTGCTTCCTTGTTTTACTAGGGTGTGAATTCTAGGCGGGAAGTACAAAACACTGTGTGCTTACCACTACCTGGGTTTCAGAAGTAGGCAGGGAGAAGAGGAAGTAACTAAGGATGTTAGAGGTGAAAATCACACTGTCTATATAATTTTATTCTGTAGTACATGTGAAATTCTGAGAATAGTGCCAACTATTTAGTAAGCTGGTTTATTTTAAGTATGTAAGAGATTAACCGGGTATATATCATGATGCATTCACAAAGTAGGGAAATTAAAACACAAAGGTTTACTTGATGGCTAACAGTCACAGGCTATTGGAAACAACTCAAAAAAATGAGTTCTCTGATACTTCTCTGTTGCCTTTTCAGGGTGTGGTGTAGCCTCCAGGGCTTAGTGAGAAGTAATGTTTAATAACTAGTACTACATTGGTACCAAGGATGCCTTTCTTTTTATTCTTAAAATAAAATATAATATAATAAGATAAAAAAAACTAACACTGCAGTTAGATAAAACAAACAAACAGAAAGAAAAGAGCCCAAGAAAAAGCACAAGAATCAGAGATCTACTTGTTTGCACACACAGGAATTCCATAAAAACACTAAAATGGTAGCCATAATATACGCACAGAGGACCTGAGGCAGACTTGTGCAGGCCCTATGCATGCTGTCTCAGTCTCTGAGAGTTCATATGAGCTTTGATCGAGTTGATCTAGAGCACTTTGTTTTCTTGGTGTCCTCAATTCTCTCTGGCTCTTACACTCTTTCTGCCTCCTCTTCCACAGGGTTCCTTGAGCCCTGAGCAAAAGAATTTGATGGATACATCCCACTTAGGGATGACCGTTAGGTTTCTCACTGTCTGTATAATGTCTGGCTTTGGGCATCTTTATTTCTTTCCACCCACTGAAAGAGGAAGCTTCTCTAATGGCTAAGCAAGGCCTTAATTTATGAGTAAAACAGAATGTCATTAGGAGTCATTTTATTGGTTTTTTTGTTTGTTTTTATTTTTATTTTATTTTTTTAATCCTAAGTAACTGGGTTATCTAGTCTCAGGTTCTTGGTCACCCAAGTAGTGTTGAATATGGGTTGCATCTCATGGAGTATGTCTTAAATCAAATCAGATATTTCTTAGTTACTCCCACAAGCTTTTTACCATCATTTCCATACATTTCTTCCAGGCAGAACACTATTGTTGATTAAACAATTTGTGGCTGGGTTGGTGTTTTACATTTGGTAGGATGCATCCTGTACCCTAGCACATAGGGGTGAAAGCTCTATGTGGACACCAACTTGGCTTCTCCATGTTCAATGCGTTGTGCTGGTGCTGTCTTCAGCAATGGAGCCTTGTGTTCAGTTTGTGGAGGGCAACTTACAGCCTTGACAATAGCCTGGGTTGTTTGGGGGTTTCAATTTGATGCCTTTGACCAACAACTCAATTAGATATAAACCAGTCCTTGTACTGGAAGCTCCATTTGGTAACAAGAGATGACCATTGAGGTTCCCCCATTATTTGGCAATTTCATTTAGATCATTTTAATATATGTATGTAGCATGAATCTTAAATGGTCTTAATAAAAACAAACCCAGAACCAGGTACTGGGGTCAATGCTGAAAGATCAGAGAAGCAGAACAAGCCACAGTCTCCTCACCTTGCCAATTCCTCAGCTGGTCCTGTTTCCTCAGACTGGAAGCCTCTGAGTCCTCATCCAGAATGAATCTCAGCTGAACTGCTGCTAAAAGCCTAAAAGCTTAACTAGGCTCTAGTTCCTCATCCTCATGCCTTAAATACCTTTCTGCTTCCTGCCATCATTTCCTGGGATTAAAGGCTCTTGTTATCACACCTAGCTGTTTCCAGTGTGGCTTTGAACTCACAGAGATCCAGACGGATCTCTGCCTCTGGAATGCTAGGATTAAAGGCGTGTGTGTGCCACCATTTTCTGGCCTCTATATCTAGTGACTGTTCTGTTCTCTGACCCCAGATAAGTTTATTAGGGTGCACAACATTTTGGGGGAACACAATATCACCACATATGTATGTATTTTGGAAAGATTCTACTGTATTAGGTTTCCATACTACCCCTCAAATGGCCCTTACCTTTGGCTCTCTCCCCTTGTTTTCTCCCTTATCCCCCTCTTCCCTGTCCCTCCCTACTTGTTCCTCCTGTTCTTTCATTCCCCTGTCCATCCATAACTATCTATTCTATTTCCCTTTCCTAAGGAGATCCATCTGTCCCACCTCGTTCCTTATTCTATATCTAACCTCTGTGGTTCTAGCTTATCATCGACTAAACAACTAATATGCACATATAAGCAAATACACACCATATTTTTCTTTCTGAATCTGAGTTACTTCAGAATGAAATAAGATTACTCAGGATGATTTTTCCCCCTAGTTCTATCCATTTACCTGCCACCTTCATGATATTTATTTATTTATTTATTTATTTATTTATTTATTTATTTATTTATTTATTTATTTCTTCATTGGGTAAATGTACCACATTTTCTTTATCCATATTTTTTCTGTTGGGGGACATCTAGTTGTTTCCAGCTTCTGGTTATTATGAATAGAGCATCAATGAACATGGTTGAGAAAGTATCTTTGTGGTAGAATGAAGCATGCTTTGGATATATAGTCAAGAGTGGCATAGCTGGATTTTAAGTTAGGTAAATTTCTATCTTCCTTAAGAACCACCGCACTGATTCCTATAGTGGCTGTTTGAGTTTGTACTCTTACTGCAATGGATGAATGTTCCTCTTACTTCACATCCTTGCCAGTATGAGCGGTCACTTGTCTTACTGATCTTAGTTATGGCAGCTCTAAGATGAAGTCTCAAAGTAGATTTCATTTGCATTCCCTGGTTGCTAAGGATGCCAAACATTTCTTTAAACTGCTTTTATTATGTTAGGGTGTGTCGCTTGTGTCACTAAACTCTCCAGGACTTTTTCATGACGGGTGTTCAATTTTGTCAAAGGCCTTTTCGGCATCTAATGAGATGATCATGTTTCTTTTTTCATGTGTTTGTTTATATGGTGAATTATATTCATTGATTTATGTATGCTGAACCATCCCTGCACCTGCAGGATGAAGCCAACTTGATCATGGTGGATGATCTTCTTTTATGTGTTCTTTGATTTTGTTTGCAAGTATTTCATTGAATATTTTTGCATCTATGTTCAAAGGGGAAATTGGTCTGTAATTTTCTTTATTGGGTCTTTATGCGGTTTTGGGTAGCAGGGTAACTGTGGTCTCATAAAACTAATTGAGGAATGTTCTTTCTGTTTCTATTTTGTGGGATAATTTGAAAAGTGTTGGCATTAACTCCTCTTTAAAAGTCCGGTAGAATTCTGCACTAAAACCATCTGGCCCTGGGAGTTTTTGTTAGACGACTTTTAATGACTGCTCCTCTTTCACTAGGGGTAATAGGTCTTTTTAAATTGTTTATCTTATTTTGATTTAACTTTGGTAAGTAGTATGAATTGAAAAAAGTATCAATTTCTTTTAGATTCTCTGGATTTCCTTGGTGTCTGTTGTTATGTCCCCTTTTTTGTATCTAATTTTGTTACTTTGAAAATTCTCTTTGCACCTTTTAGCTAATTTTGATAGAGGTTTGTCAATCATTAATTTTCTCAAGGCACCAACTCTTTATTTCATTGGTTCTTTGCATTTTATTCATTATTTTTTATAATTATTACTTTTTGTGTTTTATTGCTTTCCCCTGCAGAGCTGGGGATGAGCTGAGGGTTGAATTTGGAGGCACAGAGAGAGAAGTGAAGATCTACAGTTCATTGTTCTGCCTTTCTTTAGACAAACTCAATAATTCTAAACAAAGTTACTGTCTTTCAGACCTTTTTAGACCTATAATTATTTCCTAAATTTTATAACCATTTTGGAAAATTGATTTCTCTGCTTTGTTACATGGGCATTCCATAAATGCACAAGAGCACAAAAACTTTTGTTATTTGACTAGGGCATAGAATAATATTTTGGGAATAGTTTGCACAGGCTTTGTTTATATTGCTGGATACATTTCCACATCTAAGAAATATGAGTTTTAAAAGAGATCTAACTTTGGAAAGTGTGTGAATTGGACAAAGAGGAAAAATGTGTCTTAATGAATAAATAAGTATTAATTTCAGGATGAATAAAGGAGTTGTTGTAGTGCAACATGGCTGAAAGCCAACACTCAAGAGGACCAGGCAGAAGGTAGCTGTGAGTTAGAGATCAGCCTGAGTTACAGGCTAGCTTGGGATACATAATGATTCTGTATCATATTAATAGATAACATATACACATATGTGAATAATAGAATATAGATATATACATACACAGATGGTTACAAAAGAAGCATTACGGTATTAGGCTTTGAAAAGAATAAATCTCAGACCAAATTTCAGAAATTTTGTTAGCTAAGTGAATTCCTTACACCATTTTTAAAGGGACATAGAAAAATACAATAAATGAGCTAAGTAGATTTTACACTGATGTAACTTGATTTGTTTTTCAAGTCATGAGTCACAATCCAATTCAATTTAGGAAATGTAAGTGACACAAATCTTCAAGTTTTCATTTTCCTTGAAGCTTTGACTAGTACATAGAATAAGTTGATTCTGTTTTGAGAACTTTGGTTAGGATGCAGGCTTTCTCTCTTCTAGGATAAGTGTTCTGTGGTCTAATTGCTGGCTTGCATGTACTAATACACATTTTCTTCCAAAGAAGGTGTCACACTGTTTCCCAGAGTGTCTGGGAATTATTGCTAAATGGTTATGCTGCCAAATTGTCTTCTTAGTATTTATGTTTATAACAATATAGCTGGCCTGCTTTCAATCTTATCCAGAGAAGCTTCTTGTTTTAGTAGGTCACAGTCAATGTAGAGACTCATAACTGGTCAACAAACTTAAAATAAGATACTCAGCCCTGAAAAGGTGCAAACTTCCTCACTAAGGCTCAGGGAACACAATGGAAGAAGAGGCAGAAAGAATATAGGAACTGGATAATGGGTAGTTGTGCTGTGAAATCTGCCTGGTGGACATTTCACGACTGCTGCCCTTAAGAACTCAGCAGCTGTGGATGCCTACACAAAACCTGAATAAGATCAAGTCAATTAATGGGAAAGGTGATCACAAGGCTCCAGACCTTGACAGATGCTGTTGGAGCAAGAACCATTTTGGGGGTTGGCCAATGGTACATTCCTTATGCTTCAGTGGATGCCCCACACCAATCACATATGTGCAGGACTAACTGTCCTTAGTAGACTATTCAAAAGAACTGAGAGCTGTAGGGAGAAGAGGAAAGGAAAGGGGAAGGAAATGGAGGAGGATGAAGAAGAGGATGAGGAAGAAGAAGAGGAAGGAGGAGGAGAAGGAGGAGGAGGAGAAGAAGAAGAAGAATGAAGTTGGAGGAAGAAGAAAAATAATAGAGAAATCTAGGGGAAGTTAGAAGGAAGAAATTAGGAGTGGGTATGATCATATGTCATTGTATATATATGAAATTCTTGAACTGTATGTATGTTATATATGTATATATATAAACATTTTGCATTTTTGAATCTAATGTTGAGATTCTGGAATTTATTTAGATGATCTCTTTTCACTGGTATCGGCTGACACCTGTTTAGCAAGGTAAATTGGAGTGTCACCTTGTCACTAACAGATGATGATAGAAACCCTCATTCTACAACTCATGTCTGCTTAGACAAAAAGGGGAGGAGCCCTTTGGATAGTGGTGAGGTTCTGTTTCTCTATCCTCCTTTGATAACCCCCTCATTGTGAAGAGCACTAATTGTTTCTCTCTGCTCTTTATGTCTCCTCCACAGACATCATAAGATATCATTTCATTGCCTCTGGACTGTGGTAAAGATCCTCTAACATCCCCAATGCAACAAAGTAGGATGCTGCTCCATTAATTTCAGATAAGGTTGGAAGTCCTGCATCTTCACAAACCCCTCACTGAACCTGCCTTCATCATTTCCCAACAAGGGTTAATGTATCAGCTCTCTACCCAGTCCCCTGCCCCCCCCATATTGCCATCCATGCTGGGCATAGGGCCTACGGTTAAGAGTAGTTTCCTGGGAGAAAACTAAATTTTCATTTGCAAGTGGCTATCAATTGAGATAGCTTCTGGATTAGTGATGGGAGTGTGTACCCACTTCTTTTAGCTCCAGGACCCTACCTGGTACAGAGCCATGCAGGCCCTGCATGTGCTGCATCAGGCTCTGTGAGTTCACAAGTGTACTGATCATGTTGAGGACCTTGATTCTTGGTGTTCTCTAATGCCTCTGTCTCGAACACACTTTCTACCTCCTCTTCAGCACATCTCCTTGAGCCCTGGGGGGATTTAACAGAAACATCTCATTTAGAGCTGAGAGTTCCAAGGTCTCTCACTTTCTACATATTATCTGGCTTCATAGGTCTCTCTCTATATATTGCTGTCTGCTGCAAGAGGAAGCCTCTCTGATGATGGCCGAGAATGGGACTGATCTATGAGTATGGCAAAATGTCACTTGGAGTCATTTTATATCAATGTTCTTTTAGTAGAACAGTAGTATTTGGTTTTACCCTAGGTCTCAGGTTGGGGGAATCTATTTTTAATAAAAGAAAATTTGAAAAAAAATAGTATTTATACTATTAAAGGTATGTGTTTTAATATATAAAGTAATAATGCATGTTAGTGTATTTCTAATCTCCTAAAATTTGCTTACAAGACAGAACACTGTTGCCAAAGTACTCTAAAGCGATCATTCCTTCTCATCATTGTTGTCAGAAGGAAGAAATGCATGCGATAGGAAAAAGTCTTTGCATTATCAGTTCGAACTAAGTGAACGTTCCCACAGTTCGTTCAATGAGTGTTTATTGTTGTTTTGTGACTATCAAGGTGAAAGCCATCCGGCATACTGCCCCAGGGAACGATGGGGAGCAGTGTACTGAGACTCACAAGGAATACCAAAACTTAAACCCTGAGTCCGCTCCTGGGAGTTATATGCATTCCAGATGGGAATATAATTTTAATGCATGCGATGTTCTTCCAGCTAGGAGATTATTGCATCATAAAGAGAATAGATGTTCATCATTAACAGTATTTGATCCATAGTATTAAAAAAAAGTGAACTGTGAGAAGAGCAGTCCATCAGACAGGCTCTGGTGTTTAATATAAGAAAGAGAAAAGGCGTCATCTGTCTAAAGTTCATATTTTGTGTTACATTTACTTGAGGCCAAGATTCTGAATGAAAAATATGTGAACAGTCAATCATGTGGTTATTTCTAATTATCTGTTTTGACTTTATGTAAGCAGTGCCTTGAGTTTAACATCAATTTTGGTATGCAATGCCCCATACATCAGAATGTACTGACACATTAATGAGGAAACAAAAATGGAAATGGGAATGGTAACAGTCAAAGTACTCAAATATTTTCTAAAAATACGACTCAGGATCCAGCTCTGGTTGAAGATTGCACGTGCTTTGGAATACACAGAATGATGAAGCTGTTCTCATGCTTTTTGACCATCTGTTTGCAGTCACAAATCTAACAATGAGAAAAATTCCCATCATGACTTTTCAGATTAATTGATCTGTGTCTCTTTTTGCAGGCTTTTGAAATTTCAGGATCACTAAACAGCATAATTTAAGGAAGATGTAGGATCTTTAACTTTAGATACAAATAGGTAGCAGTGCTTTAAAAAGAATGACATCTGTGTCCTGCAAATCAGAAACCAGTCTTAAGACCCTCAAGGTATATGTTGACTTGTTTGGAAACTGTCCCATCTAAGGAGTCAAACAGATATAATAAACAGAAATATCCATAAACACCGGAAACCATGTGGAAGTACATGATCCATGTTCCTGCTGAGTGTAAAGGGCAAGGAATCTACTTTTGCAGTGGTATAGATGACTGTAGACTCACAGTTGAGAAAGAGAGACATGGAAAACCTTTCTATGACAACCTCTACCTCCCAACTAAAAAAGAAAAGAAAAAAGAAAAAGAAAAACATCCTAGACAGGAAGCCATCAAAGAGAACTTTTACAAATTGTGACAAGGATGCTTAAGTGTAGCTTTCCATAACTGATGACTTCTGGTGGGGTACAGGTGGGGCTCAGTTTTCTTTAAGGGGATGGCCACTGAGAGTTTGACCATGCTTCAGTGAGCATATAGACAACACAAATTGGACCACCTTCATCTTCTTCTTCTTCTTCTTCTTCTTCTTCTTCTTCTTCTTCTCCTCCTCCTCCTCCTCCTCCTCCTCCTCCTCCTCCTCCTCCTCCTCCTCCTTCTCCTCCTCCTTCTTCCTCTTCTCCCTTCTGCTTTTCCATCTCCTCCTCTCCCTCCTCCTCTTCTTCTTTGATTTTTTTTGGGGAGAGGTGTCACCAGGGTGGGATGGCAGACCTATGAGGACTAGAAAATGAATGTGCTCAGGGTACATGATGTGCAATTCCCAAATAATCATTAAAGATATTATGTTGGAAAAATAAGCATAAATATCAAGTTTCTTCAAAAAATCACTGTGAAATCTTTACTCAAATGTTTTAATTGCCCAGGGAACTCTTAATATCAAGCTTTATCTTCTGCATGAGAACTTTATTGACAGATCCTGAGTTGCTGGACTCTTCATCCCCAAGCTTAGTATATATGAGATAACAGGAGACCCTGGGAGAGTAACTACTATGCTATTATTTGGGTCTTGAGTTTCCAGGGTATTCTTTTATCTATCTCTGTGCTCTCATGACTCCTTTTATGGAAACACCATGCCCAAAGTAATATTATCCACCCAATTACTTTTTCAACTTCTTTGAAGTATGAAAGTGATGACATACTCTGAATAAACTGTTCTTGAGACATGATGTGCTCTTGGGCAAGGTTTCAACCAAAGTTATGAGCTCTGGAGGTGGATGAGACAATAGAGCGCTCCAGAATTGAAACTGAGATGTTGAACGTCAAGTACCTACCTGCATTGGCAAGCCAAAAGATGCTGATTATTCCTTGCAGAGTAACCACGGGTTAGATTGCTCCCTCAGCTCAAGGCAATTCCTAGAGAAGAGCTCAGCAGTATGTCATGAGTAATTAAACATTATTCTGTAATTTCTGAAGGACGGGGGGATGGCTTTGGTCCTAGAAGAGGGATGAGAACAATTATGACCATCATCCTGATCAATAAATATTTATCTATTTTTTATGTAAGAATATTGTTTTATGTTAAATAACTAATATTATATATTAATTATATATATGAATCTTCTATAAATATTCTTTATATAGGATTTTCTAAACAAACCTCATCTAGCCATTATACTTAAGAGGGTATCTAGTTCTCTTGAGCATATATATATATATATACATATATATATACACACACACACACATATATATATATATATATTGCTAATTATGTAGGGAAGTGCCCATAAATAATGTCTTTTGGAAAAGGATTGTTAGAAACAAAATATGCTTGGGGCAAGTGAGATGACTCATTGAGTAATAATACCTGCATGGAGCCTGACAACCTGAGTTTGATCACTGGAACCTATGCAGTAGAAATAGAGAATTGATCCATCCCTAAAGTTCCCTGACTTCCACAAGCACACCATGACATGCTGCCCTCAACCTTTCCCCCAAGACTAATAGAACACCAAAGAAGAGGGAACAGAAGATTTTAAGGGCTAGAAATTGGGAAGGATTGTGGCAAGGCTGTGTCTTCTACATATGATAGAATCACTGCACACTTGAACTCATAAGAGCTATGGTTGCCCACACAAAACCTGCACAAGGTAAATGCAGTCAAAATTCCAGGAGGGCCGGGCGTTGGTGGCGCACGCCTTTAATCCCAGCACTCGGGAGGCAGAGGCAGGCGGATCTCTGTGAGTTCGAGGCCAACCTGGGCTACCAAGTGAGTTCCAGGAAAGGCGCAAAGCTACACAGAGAAACCCTGTCTTGAAAAACCAAAAAAAAAAAAATTCCAGGAGGAGTAGGAGATATTTATTCATGTATCTTGTTGCATATTGCTATTAATGTTGCTACCAATATACCTAAGATTATTAAATTCTTACCATGACTAAATGTTCCTGTATTTTAAATTACTAATTCACATTATCTTCACAATTGTCCTATGTCTGTTTATGTTTTAAATAAAGGAGTTGCTATGTCACCATGTAGGCTGGCCTCAAACTTGTGGTAATCCTCTTGTTTCAGCCTTCTGAGTATTGAGATTAAAGATGTGTGCCATCACACCCAACTTCATAAATACTACGTGAAGTAAGCACCACATATTAGTCACTATTTTTTTAGATGAAAATGTAGGACATGGGAAGGTTAAGTCATTTCCTGCAGGACACACAGCTGACATTAAGGAAAGCAAAAGACTAACCCAGATAGTCTCCTTCCCATGCTTGCATTCAGAATAAAATATGCACATAAATTAAAGACTGTAACTTCATATCAAATACAGTTAATGGGCTAAGAGTGTTCCACTGCTATCCTGAGATCGCTGTCTGTAGCATTTAATGTAATTAGACTAGGCTTTATTTACACAGTGATCAAAGTTTGGCAATAATGGGTAGGAGTTTTAGGATATTTGGTTTTTTTATATCAATCTTTGTGTATTTTCTGAATATTCTAAAATATCCTCAACGATTATGGGTTAAAGGAATAAAGTAAAATGACACTTGATTTTCTAGAAAAAAATACATTCACCAATGATAAATCTTAATATTCAAATCAACTGAAGCCTTGGACAAGGAAAAATGGGTGTGTGTGTGTGTGTGTGTGTGTGAGAGAGAGAGAGAGAGAGAGAGAGTTTATTTCCCATCCTCCCCTTTTTTTGCTGTTCCAATGCCTAAATAAAAGCGTAAAGAGTACAATGATTTGAGACACTTATAAAAATAAGTGTTTTTATAAAGTCCTGTTAAAAATAATTCTAATAATACTGACATTTTAGATATATCCACTTAACACTCAAGATAATCTATATTTAATCTTTGGGGTTTTACACTGATCAATCTTAATTATGACTAGATCCCTGAAACATGAGTGTTAGGAAGGTCTGGGAAGTTTCCAGGACCAGTGATTTGGTTTTCACTTACAAAATAAGCAACACATTATCTATTGAAAAAAGCATCAGCTTTAGAAGCTGTCAAGCCATAGTTTCTTTTTCCAGTACTGAAAGCAACTGAGTTATGATCACTCCACATTCTGGGAAATTTTCTTTTGCATAATCACTCAATCATTTTGAATGGGCAGCAGTACAGCCTTATTACCTTTGCTTATTTCTTTTTCATACGCACTCAGGCCTAATTGCAATGCATGGCACTGAAGGTGCCATGCATAGCAACTTGCAGAAACATCCATTGTCTTTGCCAGACACTCTTCCGATTGATAGTTCTTGCCTTATCAGGCACAGCTGTCTGTACTTTGAGTTGCAAATTGCATTGTCTTCAATCTATCCAGAGGTACGCAAGCTTTTTCGTCCTCTGCAGAGGCACTACACAAACCAAATATTCTCTAAGAACACCTCAACAGAGACAAGTTCCTCCTATCACTTTCAATGCTAATTCTAATATATGGCTTTTTGGGGTCCAGAAAATTCAATTACAGACAATTCCAGCCTTCATAATGTTAGTCATAATGAATGACCTTCCTTGGATTTTCAATGTGACTGGTGTACATAGAGAACAACATAGTGGCTATCAGAAATTTGGAGAGAATATGGAGTATCCCCTTAGGAGCTATCAGAATTATCAGGCCCTCCTTCAGGAAATGAGAGGAAATGCCAACCCAATGGACATTGATTTGTTCCATGTTCGAAGGTTGCTGAAATAACAAATCACCTTGAACAAGCAAACCAATCTGACACAAAGAAACCGAGACCATTCTCACATCAGAACAGCAAATGTCATGCCTGCAAATCCCATGGAGAAGTTTCCTAACAGCACTCCCAGAGTAGGAAGAAGGTAATGTGGAAATATGAAATGAATCATGTGCCAGGGGAAAACTTTCCTTGACCCAGTTCCTCGCAGGAAATCTGCTCTAAGTAGACCTTGGCACCAGTTAGGTCAATGGATCGTCTGTCAGGGCAAGCACGTTGTCACAGTAATACTGTGTTCAGAAAGTCCAATCCCCAGGATCAACGAGTTGAAATAAAATATGCTGCAGGAAAGTACCTTCTTCCAGTGTCAGAAGAAATGGACATCTTCATCTTCATTTCTTAGGCCTGCAGGAGACCTAAGAATTAAAATTCTTAACTTTTTTCTCCTTTTCTAGAGCTCTACAGCCTTGAGATACTCTGTGTGCTGACCATGGGACAGGGTACAAAGCCTTGTGTTACCATAAGTGACGTCAAAGGAGACAACTTCTATTTCTATTGGCTATCTCCTGTGAATTGTGAATCTTGTCAGTTTCTAAAAAGATGATTACTATTGGGGACCAGAGAGCATCAGCATGCAGGCTTCTGGCTTCTTCAGAGCTAGAGAGGTCACCCTGCAACAAGGACACCTACTCAGGGACCTCAGACGTCAGTGCAGGACCTGAGCTTTGGCTGCAGCATGCTCAGGATCCCCTGAGAGACTGAAGCTTTGGTTCCCGTAGTCTCTAAGGTCAGCATGGGAGTGAGGTTTTGATTTCTGAGGTGCCTGTAATCATTGCTGGATCGGAGTCTGTACCATTGTGGTTCCAGTTTTCACTTAGGGCCTGTGGCTCTAAACACAGCCCCTGTAGAGCAGTCAGACCTCAGTGAGTCTGAAGTTTGATATTCTGCCTCCAGAAGATCCATAGAATCTAAGGGTGACCAAGGCTGTCACTTTACCTGGTGGTTTAGTTGCTCAGTGTGCAGTCCTACCATTGGTCCTGTTGACACATAGATAAGACAGGGTCTCCTCAGTGACTGAATGACAATGAATACCAGGCTTTACCAGTCTCCACTGCTGAATTTTAGGCAGATGTTCCTCTGGGGATATTCACAAAGAACAAAATATTCTAAAAGCAGCTTAGTGAAATAGGCACATGAGTCTTCTATGACTATGTGTCCCAAATGCTATAACATTATGTTCAGCTATTTGTCTGCAGAGATGGAGGTAAGACCTGGCACTACTTCAATCCCTTTGGTTTGCTCTAGGGACAGAAGAGGTCTAGTCTGGCCCAAGCTCCAGAATTGTCCCTGGTTGAAATCAACCTTCCATACTTCCTCAAATGCACTACAGAAGTAATATCTCATTTTGTGTTCACACCATCAAGTAAATATTATATTTTTATGAGAACCTAGATGACCTACCCCCAACTCCATCGGGCTACCTGATGGTCTCTCCTGCTTTTAGACACTTGCTTGCACTAAAGACAGAACTCTACATGGTTCTATGCAGTCAGCCACGGCCTGTACTGACAGTTGTCAACAGAGTTGTGGTACCATTTGGAAACACAGGAGACCTGTCTGTCTCAGAAATATCTTCCTAATAGATTGTTAAGAAGTAGCATGATGCTTTGCTAATGTAGTGCTAATGCTCTAGATAAGTCCTACACCATATTTCCTTGGCTTTCCCTGAAAACACACATACAGGTAAAATTATAAAAACCAAGGAGGTTATATTTAGGAAGACACACACACATACATGCACACACACAAACACACACACACACACACACACACAAATAGCAAAGAAAAAAAGAGGTCATGAAGTTGAGAGAGAACAAAGAAGGTTGTATAGGAGGGTTTGGAGGGAGGGAAGAGAAGGAAGAGACTGTAATTATAATCTTTTTTAAAAAGTAATAAAGAAAGTAAACTACTGTATGCTAAAACTCTAATGTTTTGCATATTTCACAGAAAAATTAGTTGTTGATTAGACACATCCCACTCACTTCTACCTTTAAAATCTCCTTGTTGTCTACAACTATCTCTACAACACAGCAATACATCTTACTTTAAGAAGAATATGATCAGAATACTGCTGAGTGAAATATGAAACTGAAGAAATGATAAAAGATGGGGAATTTTTATTCACTAAACAAGTTTACCACATGGTCATTGTTTTTAACATGTCCCTTTGTACCACAAACACTTAAAGAGCATCTATTGACATGGCACTTAGTCCCTGCGCAGAGAGAGAGAGTGCTTTATAGTTGGTTATGCTTTCTATGTGAATTGCGTAAGGTTCCTTAGGGGAGAAAGTGTGCAAGAAAGCAGGACACGTGATATCAGGAAGCAAAAGCTCCGTTAAACAGAAACATATGACTGATAGGAGAGAGAAAACGGTGAGGGAGACAGGGAGAACACACAAAGGGAAAGGTAGAATGGGAACTAATAAGGCAATGTGAGCAGTCTTGTCTTTTGTATATGACAAGCTCTTTATGTGAGTGAAGGCAGCTGGAATGAAAGCTGATCAGATTAAAAATTACTGGTCATTTGAAGTTGTTTGGCCTTGTCTTACATTTTAATGACAGAATTTGAGCAGGAAAAAAAAAGTTCTTTTGAGACAAGTCTTACTATGTAGCCCAGCCTGGTCTTCTTTGATTCAATATGCAGGCTAGCCTTCAGACAATGATCCACTGTGCTCAGCTTTGCAAGTGCTGGGATCATAGGTGGGTACCACCACATGTGGCTTGGACCCACTACTTACTGTCTGTAAACCAATCAGAATGAAATGGAAGCAAATAAAGAAATTAACCAAGAGGTCGCTACCTGCAGAGAGGGGAGAAGAATGGGTGAGTCTGAGAGAAATAGAAACTCGTGTGTGTGTGTGTGTGTGTGTGTGTGTATACATATACGTACATATACATACATATGTACACATACATATACATACATATATACAACCCCCCACACACACACATACATATATGACACAGCATAGAAGTAGGGGGTGGAAGACCTGGAATGACAGGATATTGGGACTTCAAGCTTGTCATTCCACTATGTAAAATGTATAGATTTATATATGTATGTTGTGTCAAAGAGTTGTTTAAAAGATTAATCCCAGTTGGGATGGTGGTGGCACACGCCTTTAATCCCAGCACTCAGGAGGCAGAGGCAGGTGGATCTCTGTGAGTTTGAGGCCAGCCTGGGCTACAGAGTGAGATCCAGGAAAGGTGCCAAAGCTACACAGAGAAACCCTGTCTCAAAAAAAAAAAATCAAAAAAAGAAAAGAAAAAAAAAAGAAAAGATTAGTCCCAACGGCACTCCTTCAAATATAACCAAAACTGAAGTTTTTAAATGGAGTTTGCTCACTTCCCTTTGGATTTTCAATACATTTCTTCTGTATCCTGTCAGTCTCTATGATGTCCAATTCAGCTCAGATTCCTGATGCAAGGAGAGCTGGGGTGCATGTTATGAGATTCCAATATGGAGAATTAGTGACAGTTCCTGCTCTTTTGAGTCACTTTGTCCTTCTTGGGTTGAAATTCATATTATCAGTGATAAAAGTGTGTTAGTCAGATTTTGTCACTGTAACGCACAGGAGAAACAATTCAGTTATAAAGAGAAAAGGGTAATTTGGGGTATCCAGCTATGATAAACAAGAATCCAACTGGGAAATATATACAATTTGTAAGGAATTGCCTGGAACAGTCCAGTAAGTCTTGTCATTAGTTGAAATCTATCCTAGCATTCACTATCTTTCTAGAATTCCTTGTGTATTCGAGTGGAGAAGGAATTATATTCTCAACATGACCGAAGATGAGGAATCTGGGTTTGCTCAAAGACGTCATTGAGGACACTTGAGCAGGAATAACTTACCCTGCAGCGCTTAGTTTCCCTGGAGTAGGGCATCCTGGGACGGAGCCAGCTGCAGCAGACACTCCTGGGATTAGTAAAATGAAACTATTGACCGTATCTCCTTCAACCAAGTCCTGTGCATTCACAAGAGCGTGTACACTGTTTTTGCTCATCTTGCTGCCTTGTTAGCATTGTGTGCAATTTCCTCAAAGTAACTCCTGTTGTACAGGTTGCTTTAATGATAATTCTGAATATTTCAGCATATTCCCATTCAAATGTTTATGGGAATACATTCACTTGGTTGCTTGAAAATAGTTCCTAGGGGTAATTGTTTATTTAAAAACATCTCTCTCAGATAATTACATATAATTATGATTGGCTTGTGTTAGAGCAATGCCTATGCAATATCATATCTAATGTATTAAAAGAAATGTTACAAATAATCCACATGAACTAAATGGGTATCTGTGAAGTGTGTTTCTCAGTAGACCTTTTTGACCAGCTAGATTCCCATTTGCCCAGAATTGTTGTTTAGACAAGTCTTGGTGTATGGAAGCAGTACAAGAAAGATTTTTTTTTTT
>CABHPH010036700.1:0-18277 GCA_902168325.1 Peromyscus nudipes | reverse complement strand
CTTGGGAGGTTATGGAACCTTTGAGTAGCATGGGTAATGGGGGTGGGTGGCCTAGCCCCCTTCTGACCCGAGGATTGTGCTTTTGCCTAACATCATGATGTGTAGCAGGAATCCTAATTGGTCTTGATAAAAACTTTGAGCCAGATATTGAGATAAAGGCTAAAAGATCAGAGAAGCAGAGCCACTAGTTCTTACCTCTACAAAATCCTCAGCCAAAAGAGCCCTGAGCTCCTGTCTCCTCACACCTTATATTCTTCTCTTCACCCAGCCATATTATTTCCTGTCTCCACCTCCCTAATGCTGAGATTAAAGTCATGAGATCCCAAGAGCTGGAATCAAAGGTGTGTGCCACCACTGTCTAGCTTTGTTTCTCTTTTAGATTACATCAATCTTGTGTAGCCCAGGGTGGCCTTGAACTCACAGTGATACATCTGCCTCTGCCTCACAAGTGCTGAGATTAAAGGCATGTGACACCACTGCCTGGCCTCTATGGCTAACTAGTGGCTTAGCTCCACACTCTGATCTTCAAGCAAGCTTTATTTGTTAGACCACAAACAAAATATCACCACAGTGATGTTCAATCAGCCGCCTCAGTGGACTCAATCCAATTGCTATACCATCAAGTCCATGAGGGACTGTTTTCTCTAAGCCAGGAGTCAGAATAAATCCTTCCCCCCTTAAGTTCTTTCTGAAAGGTATCTGACCTACAGAAAAGATAACTAATGTAGAAATCAACAGAATAGATCAATATTTTATATATACATCTAATACCTGAAAGAATGCAAATTCATGCTATTGAAATTTCTTGTGACCTTTTCATAAGATAAATCCATTGTTCTAACTTAATGTTAATATTTTCCAAGTCATTTTGCTTCAAAACAGAAAACCAGTGTGGTCATGTCTACATTGTTGACATATAGAATGGTAATAAGGACAATTGGCAGATTAGATACTTCTGTGATATGCTGCAGAAAAAAATAACCAAATCAAGGTAGAAAATCAAACTTGAAGATCAGGGCTCAGCAAAGTCAAAGTGTAAGACTGCAGTCTGAATGTATCAAACATATATTACCACTCTTTTCCTGAGTTAGTTTTGACTCAGTGAAAAGTAAGCAACAGACAGATCAAAATACCACTTTTGTTATGAAGACACACAGAAAATGTGTACTAGACCTTGCTAACACTCTCTGTGAATTTAATTCTTGAAAAAGCTACTACAGGGAATTGCTGTGGGATCTCCTGCATGCTGTGAATATATGTTGTTATGACTGATTGATAATTAAACACTGATTGGCCAGTAGCCAGGCAGGAAGTATAGGCAGGACTAGCAGAGAGGAGAATTGGGGGAACAGGAAGGTGGAAGAGGAGGAGACGCCAGATACCACGATGAGGAGCCCGATGTAAAGTACCAGTAAGCCACGAGCCACGTGGCAAAGTATAGATTAATAGAAATGGGTTAATTTAAGGTAGAAGAGCTAGATAACAAGAAGCCCACCATGGCCATACAGTTTGTAAGCAATATAAGTCTCTGTGTGTTTACTCGGTTGAGTCTGAGCAGCTGCGGGACTGGCGGGTGAGAGAGATTTGGCAGGACTGGAGAAAACCTCAGCTACAGGGCATGACTTTATACACAGACCCCAATGGTTGTCTCTCAATATTCCAGGATAAAAGAGGAGAAAGAACAGAATCCCTGGCAACAAATTATCTATTTCCAAAAAAGAAATGTGAATTACTGATCACTAACTACTTACCAAGAGCCTCAACCCTCCTCTTTGAGACCAAAGGTCACGAGGCTTACTACGGTTAATCCCTCTACATTGAAACCTGAACAGCATGTGTTTTGCCAATACACTGATTCCCAAAACAAAACAGATAATTGATGTAGCCATTGGTTGCCTCTCTGGTGTTAAGGTTGATACCGTATTGCTGAAGACACCACATATGCAGGGCACATGACTCGGATGATCCGAAATGGATCTGACCTGAAAGCCTCTTTCCTGCAGTCCAGCTTTCATGGTTCCAGAAAATACTATGCAAGCTGCCAAGGGAAGGAAGCCATTAAACCATCCCACCTAGCTACAACACCTATGAATTACAATTACCATCATGGCAAGATACGCATAAAGATGCAGTAAGAGCCACTCACGTGTTGGTGGCTGTTGGTTTTAAATACTCGGTGCTGGTTACCACATGAGGAAAGGTCAGAGGCACGACAAAACCCAGTATCAGAGCTTTATTAAGAGGAAGTGGGGGGACAGAAGAGAGCATGGCCAGACCTGGGGCAGAGACATGTGCAGGAGAAAGTGGGGGGGAGAAGATCAGAAAAGGAGGGAGGAGTCTGTGTCTGGCTTTTTAAGGATTCCCCTGCACATGCACAGGTGGGCTTACAGAGCTACACCACCCATGTGCTGATTGTGTGACCATGCCACATGCATTACATAATCACACAGTGCACAGATGATGTAAGAACCCTTACTTAGCTACTGAACTGCACATGCACAGTTATGCAGCTGGAAGAGTGGCAGAATCCTAACAGTGGCAACCAACAACTATCTAATTAAGGCCCACTCAATAGGAGCAAAACCATGCCTGGTACTAGAAGCTTAGCTGGCTTCCTGGGGCTAGTATAATCATGGACCTTAGAAAAGAATTTGCTACTGCACTTTGCTAGACCAGCATAACTCCTTACTATATTCTAAATTTTACCTTTATACTCACAGAGAAGTGGAGCTAAAGAAGTTTCTCTTTACTGAAAACCATAACTGGACATAATGCGTAGATCAACAGTTCATGGGGAGCCCAGCCTCAAGAGAAGCATCTACATCACAGATCCTACATCTGTGGCTCAGAGAACATCATAGAATGGGAGGCATAAAGATTATAAGAGCCAGAATACCAGGAAGTCTGTGTCTCTCTTAGAAATAGCTAAACAAGACCAGAACAATGGCCATATCAGTTGTCATATTAATGTGGAAGGGGTTCATTTCCATGAGGCCTGACCCCTAGACAAAGAACTACAAGCAACTAATGACTACTGGAAGAAAGAGAATTAGCCTCTCCCAGGAGTGACCTCCCTTTATTGGTTGTTCAAGGTAGAGTGGTTAACCCTGAAACTATATACATGCAAAAACAGATTCAGCTGGTTGCAAGTATGTATATATTGCATACACATAAATAAAAACATATGTATTTAACAATAATAATCAAAGAAAAAAGAGGCTATCCACTTAAGGGCTGATGAGAAGGGGTTCAAAAGCAAGATAGCTGGGGGTGAGGGTGGAAGGTGGGTAGAGTTAGGAGAGAGAAGGATGAAAGTGATATCATTCTCTTTCAATGAAAAAGATATTTAAAAATCAGGTTTATTATCAGATAAAAAATAGCACTGATTCTATCCAAAGGATTCTAAATATCTGGACACGTACAACATAGTTCAATAGAGATGTTGCAAAGATGTTGAATGACAACTTCAGGACACACCATTAAAAGTGCCAGGGCAAACACTGTAAACACCATCAATTGAATGTAAACACCTTCCTGTGTAAATTTCTAGAAGAGGCTTTGCTTTAATCTTCTAAAATTGAATTCTCTGGTAACTCTACACAATTTAACGTCTAAAATAATTCACCCCAAATCAAACCCAGTCATGGTCCAACTTAAATGTCTGGTCATTATAGAACAAAATAAAAAATTTATTGTCCTCGTCAGAAAAAGTTCAAAGAAACTAAAAGCCAAAGTTCTCAGGCCACAGTCTTAGTCTTTGTCTCAGAAACTTTTCCTCTTTACCATCTCGTCTCTTACTGTGAAGCTGGTTTGTCTTTCTGCTATTGCCTGGCTTGTTAGCAACTGTCTGAGGTTCTTTTAAGACCTCAAAATTAAAATTAGTTTTTCATGAAATGTACTTGTGGGGAAAAAAAAGTTAGTAGACACTCAAGATTATTTTTCTATATATAAATTACAAAAATACAAGCAGCCTCTGAACTCTTAGAAAAACTAACCCAGGAGGAAGCATGCTTCCAGCATCCAACCTTTGATATTTCAAAACCCCAAACCAGAGGACAACAAAGCATATTGAAAATATTTTCTCATCTCAGTCTAGTCAGGGTGCCAGGTGTGATGGTTAATTTTAATTGCTTTAATTTAGATTGAGAAATACCTGGGAAGTTAGGCTAGCACACCCCTGGACATTTCTTGGGGGAATATTCAATTATGAGGGCTCTGACCTAATCAATGGACAAATCCCTTAATGGATTCATAACATAATGGCATTACCAGGAGGTAGCAAAGAACAAGAAGTAGGGTATAGTTGGAAGATGGAGGTCACTGGAGCCATGTCTTCAAAACAATATCTTACCCTGGCCCCATCCTGTGTTCCTCTCTGTTTCCTGTTCTCCATGAAGAAACTTCTTGGGTACCTGCTCCAGCTGCCATGATGTTCTGCCCAAGTGCACTGGTACAGGTGACCAAAGACTGAAGAGCAGAAATGGCAGGTTTTTTTAGACTCCATGAATTATAAACAAACTCACTAAAAAAGTGCTAACCAGAGCTTATGGTACTGCCTATCTTTACAGGACAGGAACACACACCTATGCATGTCATCTCCCTCCTCCAACCCCAGTCAGGTCATTTTGGTGAGACATCACTGTAGCTGGAGAGTTTTCTCTCTGGGTCCCGCCAAGCCCCGGCAGTCCGACAGCCCATTTATAAAATAAACACACAGACGCTTATATTATTTAAACTGTTTGGCCTAATGACTCAGGCTTCTAGCTATCTAGTTCTTACATCTTAATCCATTTCTATAAATCTATACCTTGCCACGTGGCTCGTGGCTTACCAGCATCTTCACATGCTGCTTGTCATGGTGGTGGCTGGCAGTGTCTCCCTCCGCCTTCCTGTTCTCTCAATTCTCCTCTCTGTTAGTCCCGCCTATACTTCCTGCCTGGCTACTGGCCAATCAGTGTTTTATTTATTGACCAATCAGAGCAACACATTTGACATATAGACCATCCCACAGCACATCACTGACATTATGCAAATTTGCAATAATAGCAACCCAACTAAATCCTATTGGTGGTATACGTTTCCATCCTCCATCTTTAATTCTTATCGCAAGCTTCTCCTCTGATTCTGGCACCTGGAGGCCATATGTGGGATAAACTCTGTAAAGTGCAACCTTCATTCTGTCCTTGAAAATGATATTTTCAGTTTTGTACTACTCTGGCTGCTTATAGAGCTTTTTATTATGGTAATACTTAGGAATACAAAACATCCTTTGGTTCCATATTTGCTTCAGATGGAGAAGTGCACTCAGAAGAATCCTGAACTTGAACTCTATTGGTTTCTGAACATCTTCTGGAAGCCTAATGAGTATCCATTATCTAGAACATGATGTTGAAGATCACACCTTCCCTGGGGTATTATTGTTCCAGCCTGAGAACACCATTGCTTTTTCTCTAAATGTTTTTCTTCAGTAAGGAAGCCTACCACCAATACTTTATTTTCTTCTTCATTTGTCAAAAGCTCTTTCAGGTAGATTCAACTTCACCTTCTACTTAATCTCTTCCCATCTCTATTGCATATGGTACTAAGCACTCTTGTCCAATCCATGACTGTTGTTTCTCTTAACTTCTCCCTTCACAATTGCCAAGAAATCATTCTAACATATTGTTTTTAAGGTAGGCTTCCTTAGAAGAAAGAAAAATACCTGTATAGGATATGAGAACCAATGATTCATGAGAGGTACAGGAGAGCAGGATGAAGAAGAAATCAAAACCCTAAGGTATGCTTTTTCAGATAAAAAGTCCTGCCACCTCCTCACTCCTCAGCAAGTTTACAATTTAAAATTCTATCTTCGTGTAGAATTGGTGTCTAGGGAGGAGAGCCAGGCAGGTGAGACACTTCCCTCCTGTTCCCTGGGCACTTTCAGTTCTTCTCTAGATCAAGGGGTCCAAGTAGCCCGAGAGCAGTCCCAGGAAGAAAGCTGCATCACAAGGTGGGAAGCTGACTTAGCACTACCTGAAGGTAATGGTTTTCTGTTCCATAGCACGCTCTATAGACCTAAGCGAAAAACATGAGTCAAAGTGGCAATCTTTCTTCATATTCTGATACTCCAAACAAGTGTGTCCAGGAAGATCCTCTGGGCCTTCAGAGGAAACTTTGCTTCAGCTTTGCATGCTTACTGAAATATCCAATGGCCTGCATTTGCTGAGCATAGCCAAAGCAAGAGTTTACTGGAGTCTATATGAGTAATCAAGTGTTTGCAAGCAGTGGAAAATCCACCAGTGTAAAAATCCTATATGCTCTGTCATCAAAAAGCCAACCCCTGAGAGCCACTCCAGAAGACTCTTGATATGTATATATTTGCTCTCTCAAGTCTGGTTCTTAGCAAGGATATTAGCTGCAGCATCAAACTTTGAGTTTATAAGGAAGGTACACAAAATGATACTTTATTCTATACCTCTTAAAGCTTGGAACCAGTTGAAAGTAGATGGAGGAATCAGGCAGATAAAAGTTTCTCCTGCAGAGTAGTAGGGGTACCCTCTGGCAAGTACACATTTCTTTGACATCGTCTCCTTAACTTCATATCATATGACTATGTGACTCCATGATTCTGTTTTATTTCAAGTGACTCAGGAAACCTAGCCCCACCATGGCAAATCCAGATCTAATAATCCAGAGCAGAGGCATTTGACTTTGGCTGCATTTTGAGATATATATGCACATGAGGGGTGGTGAAAGAGTTGAAATTTTTCTTTCATTCAACATAGATTGGATTGAGATGATCAGCCACTTTGCCTGATCCAGGTGATACAAAGAATCTTCACTGATGGACAGTGACATTATCTGCAGACTCTACCACACAATGAACCCAACAAAACACCAGGCACACTAGGACGCAAGATACAAAAAAAAAATAGTAAAAGCAAACTCACAGTAATATACTCTTTGAACTCTTAGAGATGGACTTTTACAGATCTGTATAGACAGAGAATCAGAAGACAGAGAATTTGTCAAGATAACTGGAAAAAGTATCGAACAAGAGTTGCAAACTTGGAACAAATAAACATAAACTGAAGTTAAGAACTCAATGTATATGATTTTCAGCAGATATGCAGAAGAAAAAGTATAAAGCTGGAAGAAAGGTCAGGCACAGCTATACAAGCACAAACAAAGAGTATAAAGAAATGGAAAATATAGGGAAACCATATAAATGACATGAGCAGCATGATAAAAGGTTCCATATGTATATAACTGCAGAGTGTGAGAAAAAATAGTGCAAAATAATATTTAAAGTTATAAATACTACAGGTTATTTAAAACAAAAGATTGTTAAAGGGTAAGAGGCACAATTTAAAAATGAAATTTATGGTCAGAAGAGTATAAGTTAAATAAATAGCAAATCTCAGAGACCGTAGGGGAAGTGAACTTTGGTAGTAGTTTTCATGGAGCTGGTCCTCAATGGCAGGGCAAAGCAAGCTGGAGCCTCCAGGGTGGACATGAATGAACGTGGCACTCACATGTGTGAGTAGAGAGGTCTTACCGTTTCGGTGTCACTCTTTGTACTGTTGGCCTTCTCCTGAAAAGCTCAGTTCCAAGCGTGGTACACAGGTATTGAGCAAAGACCCAACCTCTAAGCATTCTATCTCAGCATGTGAAATGGGTCACAAAGATCCAACTCCCTTTCATAGCTGGAGAATCCTATCTCATTTCAGACACCTGGAAACCCCCCTTTCTTGCTTTTAATCATAATTTTGTAGACATATTTTCTATGATGAAATTCATGGTTTTCAATTGTACTTCATTTTGACTGTTGGCAGTCAAAACCAAGTACAATCAGTCTGCTGTATTGATCACAGCCCAATTAGTACTGATGTACGAAATGCTCTAAGTGACTCCAAAGTGGCAACAGACTGTGAAACTAGATAGGAACACTTCCAGACATTCTTTATAAGTAGAAAAGAAAAAATAAGCACACATAAAAATGATTGTAATATGGAAATGTAAATATGAACAAAGTACAATGATACATGTATGAGAAGTCATGATGAAACCCGTTAATTTGTGTGCTAACTAAAAATAAGTTAAGAAAAAAGAATGATTGACATAATGTATTTCTTTCACCAAAATGGGTCTCACTTCAATTGATTTGAAGAGAGATTGGTGTAGTTGGAATTTTCTTTGGGCTGCCAACCAGCTCCCAAAAAAGACATGAAGACTTATTACTAATTATGAATGCTTGGCCTTAGCTTAGGCTTGTCCCACTACCTCTTTTAAATTAATTTAACCTGTTTATGTATATCTACATTTTGCCTTGGGGCTTTTTACATTCTATATGTCCTACTTTCCTGCTTCCTCCATGTCTGCCTGGCTGGACCCTGCTATCTTCCTGCTGTCTCCCTGGCATCTCTTTTTCTTTCCTTCTTCCTTCCCTCAAGCCTAAATTTCTCCTCCTACCTGATCTCCCTGCCCGGAAGTCCTACCTATACCTCCCCACTATTGGCCATTCAGCTTTTTTTAGAACAATCAGGTGCCTTAGGCAGGCAGGGTAAAACAGTAACACATCTACACCTAATTAAAAACTGCAACACACCTTTACATAGTTAAACAAACATTCTGCAGCATAAACAAATGCAACACATCTTTACATAGTTAAACAAATGCAACATATCTTTCTATAGTTAAACAACTATCCACAAGAGATTGGACATTCTATATTCTTTCTTTCTTCTCCTCGCCAAGCCAATTTATAAGCCACGGTTGACTCTGGACTTTGCAATATACTACATAACCTATTGAGAAAAACTGAAATCAGTTCCCCTTTCCTCCCTTCTCTTCCCCTCCCTCCCCATCCTCTTTTTTGTACCCTTCTGCAGACTAGAAGGACTGTTAATTTTGAGTTGCTAATGGATTTTCAAGGCCTTGTCACCTGTCGGTCTGGTTCTGACAGATACATTTTGTGATTAAATCTCCTAGCTGCTCTCCTCTCTCAACCCCAGAACCCACCCCTGCCTTGAGATTAAGAATCTGCTTTTTGTTCATGAGCTGTGATACATTTCACACCACTGTTCTTGCCGGCAGGTGTTTACTTCCTGGAACTGAAGATTAGCCAGTGTTTACCACAAGTGAGGTCTTACTTCCTAGAAGAAGCAGAGAATCTCTCTAAAACAATTTTAAATACATTCTCCAGTTTAAGGTGAAACAAGGTACCAAAAGTGTTACATATTAATATATATTAATATGTTATATATAATATACACTAATTATTGTATACTTGTCAAGTTCTCTCAGAGGGAGGGTTATCTATTTATGTTATTTCTATTCTTTGTGGTCAACTTAAGTAGATAAAAGCATAGCTTAGATAGAGATTTAGCCTCTATGCAATCAATTTATTACTCTAGACATCAAGATTCTCACACTAATGATGGTTATTGAATTTTCTAACATTGATCATAAATCATCAGAGAAGACATTGAATTTGAAGAAACAGCATTTTTCTTTGCAGTCAGCAATGCTATGTTATAAAAACTACACAATAGTTCCCTAGCCATGGTTTTTCTATTCCATGGTTCTAGTCACCTGGGGTCTGAACACATCACATGAAAAATTGTAAAAAGTAATTTATAAATTTTAAATTGCATAGCCTTCTGGGTAGCTTACTACAACCTCATAGCATTCTGTCCATCCCACCTGGGTCATGAACCTCCCCTCTATCTAACACATCACTAGTCACTCAGCAGTGGTCTTGGCAGTTGGGTATTACAGCGCTTATGTAGGTAATATCCTAGCAAGGTCACACTGCCTGTGTAGACACTGTACGATGCCATCAGAATTAGGGTGAGAACAGTAAGACATGCTGACAGTGGGAGCCAGACCACAGGCCGGTAGCTTCGATTACAGTATATTGCTACTGCTCTGTTTTGTCATTGCTGTGAAGTTTACATGATGTGCACTTTAGAAGTTCATGTTTATCAGATATACATACATATGTAAAAACATAGTACACACAGAATTTTATATTTTTTATCCATTAGGGATTTGGAAACATGTCTCCAAATATAAAGAAAGACTAGTCTTTAGAAGGATTTTACAGCTTAACCTCCCTATCTGCCGTATAGATTCTTCCCCTAGTTACTTCATTGGACGTTCCTAATGAAGGAACCACATTCTTTCTTTTCCCAGGGTAGCATTTATAGTCTTCCCTTGAGCCATCTGTTCCAAACTTTTGAATTATGAGCATTTCTTATCTATGTATTTTGGCCCAAACTACAGAAACTTAAAATAATCATTTTGCTTTATTATAAAGGATTTTAATTTTAAAGTGTACTTTCAAGTTTTAAATAAATACATGATTAGCTATAATATAGTTAATAATTTGAAAAGATGAAAGCAAATCTTGACTTGTTACTCTACAAGAAGTGGCATATTATACTACATTTTATGCTTTAATCATTTAAGAAAGAACATGAGTCAACCTAGATGTTTCTAAGTGGCATCATAATGCTCAACCACCCATTTTGAAACATGAACTGAAGACCAAGACTGAAAGGAAGATTAGATGCCAGCTACCAAGAGATAAGTCAAACAGACTTTCAAAAGGAAGTATACGGATGAGAGGCAATATAGATTATATCTACAGATCTACTATGTATACATAGTATCAAGATATATACTATGATATAGAGAGAGTAAAAGTCTAATCTCAGAGCCCAAGGCTGCTAATAACATTTGCAGTTACAGTGCACCTCTGAGAAACCAATATCACTTCCCAGGAAGAAGAGGGGAGGAATGGCATTGATGTAGGTGGATAAATGGATGTCTCCAAGCCCCTCTGACCTTGCCCAGTCACCACATCTCTCTCAACATATGTCAAATACACTGCAAAGTTCACTACATATAAAGTACACCTTGGAACTGACCTGGTCTTTTTCACTGTGGCACAAGCATATTTCTGGGCATAGTTCATAGTAAATAAATAAAGCACAAATTCCTCATTCAATTCTGATGGTCTTACTAATATTTATGTTAGAAATAATAATGTTATATAAATATGCATATATATGGAATTGATGAGTTTCAATATTAAAAATGAATTCTAAAATGCTATCATTATTGGAGATACTTGAGTTTATAAAATCCACCTTGGTTATTTTGCATAATTTTTGAGTTTGAGTTATAAATATCAGGTGGTTTGGGATGTAGCTGACAGGTAACACTGGGGTTGGAAACAGTAGTACAGCTAATGAGATCAAAAAATAACCAAGTTCTTTACTGTCCCCTTTTTGTCATTATTTTTCTAACTGCTGGTAAAATCTTACTGTATCAAAAATTTTATTAGATGTTTGCCAAATTAAGAGTATGTCCTAGGGTTGGGGATTTAGCTCAGTGGTAGAGCGCTTGCCTAGCAAGCACAGGGCCCTGGGTTCAGTCCTCAGCTCCAAAAAAAAAAAAGTATGTCTTAAATTATTTTAATTAAATTTGAAGCTTTATTGGAATTACCTGTCTGTTTTATAATGCTAAGAATCAACACTAACTGCTTTAATGCTTTGGGGCTGTTATGTGTATGGATTAGAGAACATATGGCCTGATATAAAGCAATTTAAATCCAAGTGATAAATTCCCATCTGATCTGTAATTTTTACATATGCTGGATAAGTATTAATTAGCTTCTAAACTGATGCAACTTTGAAAAGAAAAGTTCAGATCATTAGCTCATTCATTGACATATGCAAATACAGTCTATTCTAATGTTTGGGATAAGTTTCCTGCTACTTGGTACCCAGTGGTGGTAAATACTGCCTTGCACTGTCCTGTCAGGCTCCTAACTCATCCACTCTACCTGCAACCTCCCCTTTATGTGGGAGAGTAAGTTTAGGGGCAATGGCATGTCTATGAAGAGGGTTTAGCATTGCCAGAAATAAGCAGGAAGAACTTTGACAGCAATGCAGAATAAGAAGAACGATTTGCACATTTCAAGGACTCTCATCAGAAAATTGAGCTCCATCTTTAAAAGAAAAATCTATTTTAAAAATAAAGGAATGGTAGGATCTGAGTGTATTCTAGAAAAGAAATTTTGGGGCTCCACATGGCCAAATAACAATCAACTAAGAGAGACCACTTATCGAGGTTCGTGACAATAGACCAGGAAGCAGACCATAGCTACCAGAACCAAATACGGGCAGTAGGTGTGGAAAGAAGGGTGACAGTCAGAAACTTAGGAATGTAGCATCATTTGCCCTTGTAGTTGAGAGGTTTTTCAACTTTTAAAAATTGATACACAACAATTACACATATTTATGAAGTTAATTGTGATATTCTATCACATGTATCCAGTATATAAAGAAAATAGCACAGTAGTTTATCCTTCATCACAAACACTCCCCACTTCTTTTGGTCCAGGATACTCAAAATCCTCTCTGCTGGTTCTTTTTAAATATTCAGTAAACATTACCAACTACAGTTATCTAATGGAAAGTGTGCCTCCGTGCACAGTCACTATCCATTATTCATTCCTTCCTCATGTTTTCCAGTCTCTGGACCATCATTTTACCCTCTACTCCCATGAAATCAACGTTTTGAGACTCCAGATATAATGGACAGTATATAGTATCTTTCTGTACCAGACTTACTTCACTTCAGTTAACCTAAAGTCTACCAAGCTCATTCATATCTACAGACAGGTGAGACAAGAAATGAGGAAGGAGAGCAGGATAGGATTTATGGCAAAGTCATCTCTGGGTATACTGATTGGAATATATCTATGTCTAGAGGGAAATGGGAAATAAAATGAAATGAGACACTGTATGCAGACTGATAATAATGATAAATGAGGAACACAGTTATCACTTGGGTTTCTGAATGCTGAGGTTAAGGGGAAAATAAAAATTAAATTCAAGAACAACTGTTTTACAGTTGTTGAGAAAAAAAATGAGCAGGCCAGGTGCTTCTGAGGAAGTCTGAATTCTTCCTGTGGAGCAATTTGGAAATACTATAGAAAAGTAAAACATATCCACTCTTCTTACCAAGCTATTTTGGGGGTTCCAGTAATCATTATAAAGATATTTACCACTCAGTGTATCTCTCCATTATGCTGTCTCTTAGTGCCACTGTAGACCTTAACATACTTTCACATCTTAAAAAAATACTTATAGGATATAGACTGAACAGCCTGCACACTCCCAATGTGTAGCTAAACACACATTTAATATGAGATATTCCCCCCTCAAGTTAATCTCTGTGTAACATGTGGGTATTTGAGAACGTCCCTTTGCCTTTCACGATTCACTATTTTTTTCAGAGAAGAATTGTTTTTAGGTGTTTTATGCATGTGCATGCACACATGTGAGTGACAGTATCTGAATAAAGCATTGGATCCCTGAAATTGGAGCTACAACCCATTATGAGCCATCTATTATGGGTACTGGGAACCAAACTCTGGTCTTCTACAAGAGTAGCAAGTGCTCTTAACCACTGAGCCATCTCTCCAGCTCCAGAGAGTTTTGAACCCAAAATTATATGAGCACCCCGATACACTCCAGTAAAGCTGGGCATCTTTTATTCTCAGATCTTGACACAGGTTGATCAATAGTGAATCCTTGTTAATGTATAAGGTCCTGAAGGGCAAGGACCACATTGATTTTGCTTATTTTTTTTTAACTTCCAATGCCTGCATCATGCAGCAGGTCTTCAATAAACATCAGTGTAATAAACACATAAAATAAGAAAGGATAAATATGAGAAACAACGATTTGAAGTAGGCCTTTGGCCAAGTAGAATTTCTCTTTCACTGACCAAAAAAATTGGTAAGACCCTCCAATTCTGACAGGTCCATTCCCTTTCAACTCTATCAGAAAAATACTAGCACTCTGCCACAACAGAGCAAGAAGAAAAACTGAAGGAACTTTTAAGAATTAAAATGAATGGCCATGCCTTTACATGTTCTGTTTTTCCTGGAGAACCTCATTGTGAGATTTGATATGATGCACGAGAAATCAGATCTAGTGAAATCAGCAGTGGTACAAAAATGCAGACTTTTCAGGCTCGGTAGATGGTAGCAGGAGCTGCAGTGAGTACAGAGATGGGGTGAAGCTTGTAAATTGCATGTGAGATCAAGTTGGGATGAACCATGAAGGCCACGTATCATGATATTAATGAGAACAAGTTGACAAGAATGATGGGCGAGGTTACTGAAGATCTTGAATGCAAAATTTATGCATAGCTAGGTTTTACAGAGCTGATTGGAGAAGGAAACAATAGCTTAGAATCACAGGTACGAAATCTGTTAGGAAATTACTGGTAAAGTTCACACCAGTGGCAATTTGGGCCCCATATAAGGTAGTGGTCCAAACAAAGAAAGAGGTTCTATTATTCTTTTAAAGGTTGTAACCATTAACTACAGTTTTGATTCAGGACGAAGGGAAGGTTTAGAGGGTTGGGTATGAGTTCAGCCTCCCTGCTAAAGCTCAGGACTATGCTTGTAAAAATTCTGCAAACAGCTGGGGAAAGAGCTAGACCTTTAAAGAGAGCCTAAGTGGGAGACAGAGGCAGACAAAGAGAAGACACTTTGTGGGTAAGATCAAGTAAGGAGGTTCCAAAGGCAAAGAAGAAGAAGAGGAAGAAGAAGAGGAAGAAGAAGAGGAAGAAGAAGAAGAAGAAGAAGAAGAAGAAGAAGAAGAAGAAGAAGAAGAAGAAGAAGAAGAAGAAGAAGAAGAAGAAGAGAAGAAGAAAATTAAGGGGAGAACACTAAATGGTCTTGTAACAGGAGGAAGCCGATGAAGAGGAGAAAAAGCAATGAAGCCACATCTAAGGAGGCTTTGAGGAAGAGTGCTGCTGGTACAATACAAAGGCTAGGAAGGAAAAGTGAAGAGACAGTTTGGGGTTGTAGTTAGGAACTGAGGAACTAATTACTTGGGAGGCTAGATAAGGCTGCCAAATATTCAGGTATGATGAAATTAAGGCTCTTGAGTGAGATCAGATTACCTTAGATAATTTGGATAGGCCCCAAATATGATCCAGGTGTTTTTATGGAAGGGAGGCCAAGGAGAACAGACAGGGAAGACATCAGGATGTAACAACTTCAGCAGCAAGCTGTGAAAATGCCACATTGTGGATTTTGAAGTTGGGGAATGAGCCATGTGCCAAAGAAGGCAGATGTTTGCTGGGAGCCAAATAAGACAGGGAATGAAGTTCAGCAGTCTAGAAAAAGCAGAGAAATAGGTTGTGCCCTAAAGCCTTCCTAAGGCTACAGCCTTGTCCTGCTGATGCCTTGGCATCAGCACAATGAGAGAGGTTTTAGAATGCCAGCCTTAAGAACTGTATAAGACTAAATCTGTGCTGTTAAGGCATTCATCTGTGACTTATTATAATGTTATCAGGAAATCAATTCATAAGGGAAGACTAAAACTATTTTTAAATGCTTAGAAGTGAGTAAAATATGAAGGAGACAGACTATATATGACATGAACTCAGGGGGATTTTCAGCAAAGATAAATAAAAGTTGCAATTGCTTGAAGAGAAATCAGATTTAAGATAAATTTGTGAGTGTGTGGGGAGTGGGTATGAGAGTTGGTTTTACAGTCAGGGATATCTGGAGATGGTCCATATGCATAGAAGAGTCAACAGAAAGTAGAAGATATTAAGAGGCTGGATGATTCAATGTCTCATGTGAAAGGTAATGAAGTCACAAGTGACTAAACATGGGAAGTAGGAAGGAGCTCTAGGGTAGGCAGAACATTGTCGGCTTACCATTTGTTTAGCACCCATCGGTCTACATTTAAGGATTATGAATTGTGTAAGGAAAACACAGATTGGTTATGCCTGCTACACCACAACACAGAAAGCATTCTATTGTTTTATACAATTCACTGTTTTTGCTTGCCCATGTTACAATGACTTCCCACCAGTGTGGATATTATAAACACCATCGTATTTTCAAGAGATTAAAGAAATAACACAGAATAATAAAGAATGGAGACTAAAATGTGTCAAGATTATATTTTGAATTCTAAGAGTTTCTAGACTTAAGGCTCATAATTAGCCCTGCTTTTGAAGTGACCTTTGTGCAAAGCAATTACAACATTTGAGTAACATCCTCGGTATTAAAGGTCACCACACTGTAAGTTTTAGGAGCCAGACATGATTAAGACTATACAACTTGTGTCCTCATCAGGAAAAACACTGGCCCAGCAATTTGCAAATCACCAATTCAGAAGAACACATCTCTTCAGCCTGACCCTTCAGCTTCAGATTTCATAGTAAGTTTTTCTTCAAATCAGAAAATAACAAAAAACAATTGAGTCATATGATGAAACTGGCACAAGTATTTCTAGGTTGTTGTAAAAGTATAGGCACTTTCAATAAATTGATGAATTAAGTGTCTATCCACGTAATTCGTTGTACTACAGCTGTTCAGAGATTGAGGAAATGGATATAAATGTTCTCAGATAACCTGCATACATTTCCTGGGAGAACATAATAGGACTACTCAAAAGATAAAACATGATTTTTCCCTTTCTAAAATGTCAGACTGTAGAATGAAAGAGGAAATAACTACATGCCTTGAGTTCCTGAAGAACTGTATTGGAATTTTTCTCTACAGAGAAGAATTGAGAGGCAGGAGATGGGATTATATACATGATGGTTCTCTGTAGACAGACAGTGGTGCCTCTTAGCTGTTTCCCTGTTGAGCAAACGGGTGAAAGTCATGACCCATAATGAATGCAAAGTCCATGGTACAGCTAATCTCTCAAGTTCATTAAAGAGCTGAGAAAGACATTGGGCAGGGCCAGGATTTCTTTTCTGCCTAATAACTAAGAAGGGTCTGTACCATCTCTGGAAAAAAACCGTATCAGGCGAAACACCTAGTGTGTGAAGTGAATCACCTCCAATGCAACCTGGAAAAGAAGCCTGCTTCAAATTGGAGTGGTAGGAATGTGGTGACTGCAGGGATTAATTACAGCACTGCCCTCAACAGCATGAGAAAGATACCCACAAATCAATAACTGAACAAGGCCACTGGCACCGGAGACTTGGCTACCTCTGAAGGACAGACATGGATGCTGTTTATCTAGACGCATGCAAAACTCTCAATTGCCTTGGATTCTTGGAGTCACTAGCCTCCAGTTGAGCCTCTTACACTATACACTATATCATTTGCTAAGTTAGTTCTCCTAGACATATTCCAACAGCCCATAGCGAACATAAAATCAAGCCTCAGAAACATGGATCTTGAGTAAAGGAAAAGTTCTGTAGGAACAAACAGGATCATTTTAGAGAAAGTGAGAATGAAAGAGAAAGGATGGGATGGAAAGAAGTGTGTCGAGAAGAAGCACAATAGAAGGTTAGCAGGGGGAAGACTAAGATCAGATCTTGAGAAACTTAAAAGTAGTTTTGCCTGAATCAACAGTATTAGTATCTATTCTATGAAAATGTGCTCTATCCCATCCACATACTTTTTAAACTTGAACATAGGACAAAAATAAAGATTGTGTCCCTCGTTTGAGAGTACACAGTTTTAACAGTTGAGTCTCGAAGTGAATAGCATCCCAGCGTAAATGTAACCCTTCAAGATGCCATTTTCCAAATGACCTTACCCACTTCAGAGCCAGCTGTAATTAGTTATGCTGATAAATCTGCTAAGCCATCCAACAATTACAATAGTCCAAAAGAAAGCAACGGGTAGACACTCATATAAAAATTAATTAAAATACCACACATATTGTCCACACACACACACTCCTTTAGTCTCCTTAGCTGACCTGCTATTCATTGAGTAATTATCTGCGGATCTTGAAAACTAGTGAGAATTTAATCAAAGGGAATTTCTTTTAGCGCTATGTCTTTTGTGCTAGGCAAGAAAAAAAGAAGTCATGTACCCTATAAGAAAAAGTACCCTGTATGTTATGAAAATAATTATTATGACAAAAAAATGTATGTGTAAGAGAAAGGGAGGCAAAATGCCTTCTTCCAAAGTAGGTGCACTTTTCCCAGAAGTAATTTTTTACCGTTTAAATTTCTGTTCTTTAAAAACAAATCATGTGAAGGCAATGTCTGCCCCTTCCCCAGGATCAATCAATTGCCAAAAGTTCATCAAGGAAGGTTAGGGCCCCATGAGCACCACCTCAATCCATGACAAGTCCACTCTTGTATAATATGCCCAGTGCAGACAAGTACAGCTGCGGTGTAACCATGTTTGCAATGGTTGTATCATGCCCCAAAGACAGCATTTTGTACATTTCCTCCTTATCCTCTTACGTTCTTTTAGTTCTCTTCCATGATGTCTGAG
>CABHPH010036688.1:0-15073 GCA_902168325.1 Peromyscus nudipes | reverse complement strand
TTTTTTTTTTTTTTTAACTTATGAATGCCGGGCCTTAGCTTGGCTTAGCTTCTAGCCAGCTTTTCTTAACTTAACTTATCCCATCTACTTTTGCCTCTGGGTTTTTCCCATTATCTTACTTCTGTAATTCTTACTCTTACTCTGTGGCTTGCTGATTGTGTAGCTGGGTGGCTGGCCCCTAATGCCCTCCCCTTCTCTGGCTCCTTTTCCATCCCTCCTCCCAGTTTTCTCCTTCTATATATACCCTCTGCCTGCCAACCCCACCTATCCTTTCTCCTGCCTTGCTATTGGCCAGTTCTTTATTAAACCATCAGGTGTTTTACACAGGCACAGTAACACAGCTTCACAGAGTTGAACGAACTCAACTTAAACAAAAGCAATTCACCTTAAAATATTCTACTATATTTCCCCCTTTTTGTCTAAATAAAAATAAAGGTTTTAACTTTAACATAGTATAAGTACATACAACAAAGACAATTATCATGTAAGAATTAATTTACAATATTCATCACATTTGTAGTTAGGATATTCAAAGAAAACAAAGCATTATCTATCCTATCTTAGTGAATCTAAAGTTTTATACTTAATTTACTCTCTATCATAACTAAGAAAAACTGCAACTATAACTATCTAGTCTTTAACCCCATTAAAGACCCAGAAGGATGTAATATTACCTAACAACAGAGACATTTGGCTGCCTGGACAGTCACCAAAAGTTCCTCTGCAACATTGGGGCATCTATCTTCAGCCTAGAGGCCTAGAGTATCTAGCAGACTCTTCTATAAAGCAGAAATTTTGAACTGTCCTGCCTTGTGGTGGCAATGTTCATCAGTCGCTTTCCTCTGTGTCCTGTAGAATATCTGGCAGACTCTTGTGTGAAGCAGGAATTTTGAAGGACTGCCCTGCCTTGTTTTGGCAAAGTTCAACAGTTTTCCCTGTGTGTCTTGCATGTCCAGTCTACACAGCACGTTGTCAGCAGTCAAAGGCAAAAATATTTTCTTTGCCCAGTGGCTAACCTTGCCACAATGAAAGCAAACTCCAAAAAGAGTTTCTTCAATGCCCATATCTCTAAAGTAAATTAGTGCTGCCAGGAGCAGATGTGTCTCATTATCATGAAAAACTTTAAGTTAACAAACATTTTAAATGTCATATTCTATAGGTCTTTGAAAGACTTGAAGACCATCTATCTAAAATATCTATTTAACCTAGAAAACATACATACCTAACATATCTACAAATTTGATTGTTATGAATGACTAACTACTGACCTATGTTTGATTGACCTATATAGTTTATAATAATAACTTTCAAAAACTAGAACTTTATCTTACACTCCAAATGAACTGCATAGGAACAATACCTCAAACAAAAGTAGAAACATACATACAATATGTTGTAACAAAAATAACCTTAAATTTTTATCAATATACAAAATTTCTTTAAACAAGAGTAGAAACATATATGTACAGTGTAACAAAAATAACTTTAAATTTGTATATTCTATATTCCCCTAAATGATAACAACATCCATAACCCACCAAATAAGCAAAAGTCACCCACACCTCCCAACTCTTGGGAATGTGGATATAGTTTTCTCCATACTTCTTTCTGCTGTCTGTAGATGAAGTATCTTTAGGGTCTCAGAAAGAAAATTTTGAGCTAATGACCAAGGCCTGGGATGACCAGCAGTAACCTTTGCTGATAGATATCACCTAATCCATACTAACCCTGAAGGAATCCACTGCCTTTCATCTCCTGTGGGAACAAAACTCCAAAGCATTTTTTATTTCCAATGGAAATTAAGCCAAGCTAAGGCTGGGCATTCATAAGTAATAATAAGACTTTGTGTGTGAATTTATTGGGAACTGGGTGGTGGGCCACCCAGAAAAGAGTAGATACTCCCAACAACAAATTGGCGTCTAACCTGAGGCTCATATTTCCATGTAGAGCCTGAACAACAACAAAAAGAGTATATGGCTCCTTTAAGAGTTTCGGCCAGACAGTTTCTGCCAGTCAGTGAACCCTTGAGCAGCTTGTACGTTAAGTAGAAACTAAAAACTAAGTAAAAACATCTGCCACAGTGTAAGCATCCGCATTCTAGAGATTTAGGAAGGTTGATTGTAGTTCCTGGTCAGATAAACCTCAGACTGGCCAAGAGTTTCATGCTTGGCTTTCAGACCTGAGAAGCAGCCAGAGCCAACTGAGAGCTGCTTGTTGAGAATCCAGGTGTAAGTTAGCAGTTTAAAAGTTTGCTTGGCTCTCTCTGAGTTCAAGGCCAGTCTAGTCTACAGAGAGAGTTCCAGGACAGGCTACAAAGCTACACAGAGAAACCCTGTCTCAAAAAAACAAAAAAGAAAGAAAGAAAGGTTCACTCACACAGTCAAAAAAGATAGACAATAAAAGACGTCCACGTGGAAAACCTCTAAGCAAGTTACAGTGTGTTTAACAATCTGTGTAGGCTTAAAAGAATAAGGGAGTTTTTCACATAAAAGGCTTGAAGTAGCTTCCTTTTGGAACCTTCCTGAAAATTCCTTGCACCTGTGCTTCTGGCAACTGGTGATGGGCCAATGTGTTCTTGAAGAGCCAGAACTTCTAATTCCTGAATACTTGACTGCAACCAGATCTCAGATGACTCCATTAAGTGGGTGTCCTCAGGACTTCAGTTATGGAGCTCTCCAATCCTCCGACTTCAATCTCTTCCTGCTTAAACAAACATATTTATTTCCCTTATTTACTTCTCACTGATAATTTATATCTAGTAAGTTGTGGACACCATGTCAAGTAGGAGAAAAGTTAGCTGCCTGGTAAAGGGAAACTGGATAACTGTGGATGATGCTTGAGGATCCCAGTCCTCACATTTTTTTCTCCACACTTCTCTGGGACAGAGGCCATAATTCTGGTACAGTATCCTTAGGAAATTGTCTAGAGGAAACAGCTTTGAAGAATTGCATCTGTTTTTCTCCTTCCCCAGAGTAGAAATCTTATACAGCAGACTCCTCTGGCTATACTGACCAGAATCAGAGCTCATCTATCATCTTATCTATTATGAAATCACAAACGATTCCCCAAGCTTAGAGCTCTGTGAAAAGTTCTCACAATTTTTTGTGAATTAACTATATGGGGGTTTTACTCCTCTATCTCATCTCTATTCACTTTATCTGGCTGTTTGGGGCCTCTCTCTGTTTCTGTCTCCACCTCCAGCTCTTCCCCTCTATCATCATCATCGTCATCATCTCTCCAATTAGGACATAATTTAGGACTTCCTATCCTCTGTATTTGTCCTCTACATGCTATTTTAACAAATCACCATAAGTTCAGTGGCACAAAATGAAACATGAGTCTGAACTGAACCCTAAGTGTCCACATAACTGTGATTCCTCCTTCAGCTCAAGGCAAGGACATGTCTTCTGGGCTTTGCCTGTTCTAGAGGCAGATGCTTCCTGGACCCCTGGTTCTTTCTCAGTCTTCCAGGTAAGCAACATAGCATCTCTGATCGTTCTTTACACTCACATCCCTTCTGACTGTCACTCTGCCACCATTTTTGAGGATGCTTATGATTACATTGGAACCATTCACACAATCCCAGATAACTTTCCCACCTCAAGGTCTTTGATCCTTGTCTTGTGAGAAGTTGCCCTCCTCACGAAAACTCACATTCACAGATTCCAGATATTAGGATGTATACACATAACTGGAAAGGGGGTGTCATTATTATGTCTTCCTCATAAATAAAATACAAATTAATTTCCTTCTCTCTCTCTCTCTCTCTCTCTCTCTCTCTCTCTCTCTCTCTCTGCAAAAGCAAGGATTTTAGCTTATTGAAGTCTCTCCTTGGTGCAGAGATAAGCAGAATCCTGGAAAGCTGACTTAGCAGTGGCCTCAGCTCTATGTCCAGTTTCTGGGGGTTGCCAAAGAAGACAACTTGGAAGGAAAAATCATAAAGCTGTTGATGAGAGAAAAAAGATATACAAATCAGTATTAAGCCATACATATGTATAACTAGTAAGGTTATTCCTTGTTAAAAATCCTTTTAGATGTGTGATCTTATTTACTTATTTACATTTTCTTGTGTGTTTGGGTGAGGGAGTGAAGGAACACCTGTATGCCACAGTGGTGAATGCATGGTGTTCAAAGTACAACTTGAAAG
This sequence comes from Peromyscus nudipes, assembly GCA_902168325.1. Lineage (NCBI taxonomy): Eukaryota > Metazoa > Chordata > Mammalia > Rodentia > Cricetidae > Peromyscus > Peromyscus nudipes. The sequence goes on along the minus strand of CABHPH010036688.1, from coordinate 10,926 downwards.
AGTCAGTTCTCCTCCTCCCCCATATGGGCTCCAGGGACTGAACTCCTGCTGTCAGACTTTGTGGCGAGCATCTTTACCACTGAACCAAGACATATTATTTTGTGATAATAGTGTTAGAAGGCTTCGGGGTTCCTAACAGCTACAATCCAAAGGTACAATTCAGGGAAGTGAGAAATTAGATGGAAACAAAATCCAGCTAAATTCTAACACAGGTAAAATCCACTACTCTATATGCAGAGTGTTGAATTTTATACATATGTCATACCAAGTCATTTTATCAAGTTTCCCATTTACTTAAACCTCTGCTACTGCAAACACCATTTTCTTTTCTGGCTTTAATTTATGTATATTTATTCCACTAGAGACCTTTCTAATTCTTCCCACTTGTATTGTTTCTTTTCTTGATTGTGAGTACCAGAATGCCTTTCTTTTTTGATTCCCTCCCAGAGGCCCATTCTGCCACTCCAGTGCCCTCAATGAAAAGCAGAGATGTCCTCAGCGTCCAAAGTTGCATCACAGGCACAATTCTCCATGCATTCAGGCTGCTCCATTACCAACATCGGTCAAGTGTTGGACTTTTGTATAAACAGACTAAACGACGTCATATTCCTCCCTCTCCATAAAGGCAAAATAGAAAGATTTACCCTTTATCCTAGAGCGCTGAATTCCTCGAGATACTGATGTCCAGGACACACTGCATTCATGACAGCTATAAGTCCTCCTTTCTGGCTCAGCCTCAGTGCCATCTTTGAGTTGTTCTTGTTAATGTGTTTATCTTATGCTGCCACATACTGAATAATATCCATAAAAATACTTTTAAAATCAGCCTCTTCCTTTCTGCTTCCACTGACACCATCCTTGCTCTCGAAGCAGCTGTTGCGATCAGCAGATCACCGTGCGTGGTCCTTGGGTCTCCTTTCCCAGGGTCATCAGGAGTTCTGCTAGTCCTCCTACCTAACTGTCTAACTGTAGACACTCTGGCGCGTGGTCATTGGATCATTGTCATGTGCCCAATATTTCTCTTTTTTTCCATTTCTCTCTTTTTTTATAACATTTTTTATTTATGATTGAGTGTGTGTGTATGTGTGCATGTTTGTATGCATTGTGTATATATGCATGTGTGTGCACATGCATGTGTGTATGTGTGTATATGTGTGTATGCCGGTGTACATGTGTCTGTGTGCATGTGTGTGTACATTTGTGGTTTGTGTGTGTATCTTTGTGTGTGTGTGTGTGTGTGTATGTGTGTGTGTGTATGTGTGCCCATTTGTAGCATGGCACCCATATGGAGGTCAGAGAACAACCAACAGGAGTCCTTCTAACCTGTGGTTCCTGAGATCAAACTCAGATCATAGTGACTTCTGCCTTTACCTGATGAGCCATCTTGACGATCCCCTAACACTTCTATTTCTTCATTATATGCTTTCCTCATAATCCTTTTTCTTTTTTTTTTATCAAAAAAGGTATTTTTTTCAGACCATGTATTCTGATCACAATTTCCCCCTCCAACTCCCCCCAGATCCACCCTACTCCCTAGCACCTAACTTCACACCCTTTCTTTCTCTCTATATATAAAACAAACAAACAAACCAGAATTTTTTAAAAAAGAAAAAAGAAACACAGACATGATACAAATATACACAAAACCAATGAAAACACTAAAGTGGAAGCTATAATGCACAAGCTAAAGAAAGAACCACAAAAAATGCACAAATAAGCAATATTAGACAAGTCTACAAAACTATGATTGAGTTTGTTTTGTGTTGGCCATCTACTGCTGGGCATGGGGCCTATCCTTAAGTGTGGTTAACACACACAATGAGACTCCATCAGAAAAAACTAATTTTCCTTTGCAAGTATATGGCAATTGGATATAGATTCTTAATTAGACGTGGAACTCCTGTCCACTTCCCACTCTAAGCACTGAGACTTCATCTGGCTTGAATCTGTTCAGGACTTGTGCCGCCACTGCACCAGCTTATCTTGCAGAGAGGTCTCCATTGTGGATCACAGGGTTTGTACCTGGGTTGGTGGTTGCCTTTCTCTTCTGGAAGTGTTCAAAGTATCTTCCAGTACCGTGAACACAAGTAAGTAGGGGTGAAGGTTCTAATTCACCAGCTCAACTTCTGATATTCAATGAGATATATAATGTTGTCTTTAGGAATAGGACCTTACCATCAATTCGTGGACAGCAAACAATAGCCTTGGCAATAGTCTGAGATGTTTGGGGCTTTCCATGGGCCCCCTTTGACCAACTATATGTAACACATTCTGGCACTGGAAGTTTCACTTGTGGTTAAAAAAAAATGTCTATTTAAGGCATTGTCTCCTCCATTACCTGGTGACTCCATTTAGATTTCATGCATATGAAATACATTTATATTTTTTAAGAATCTTCTACAGTAGTAGGTTTCTACATGGCCTTCAAGTGGCCTGTAGTGTTAACTTCCTTCCCATATTACTTCTCTTACTTCTTACCTCTGTCTCCTCCCCATTTAATCCTCCCAATCCAGTCTCCCTCTTTCTCTACATAACCACATATTCTAATTAGCCTTCCTTGAGAGATCCTCCGCTCCCCTTAATCCCTGACTCTATGCCTAACCTCCATGAATATACATATTGTAACACACCTATTGAAGTCTTAAAAGCTAACATCTGTATACAAGAGAAAACATACAATATTTGTTTGGGATTAGCTCATTCAGGATGAGTTTTTTCTAGTTTTACCCAGTTACCTGTAAAATTCATAATTTCATTTTTAGTATATAATATTACATTATGTAAATGCATCACATTTTCATTATCCATTCATTTGTTGGTGAACATCTAGGTTGTTTCAAATTTCTGGTGATTATGAGTAAAGCAGCAATGAACAAAAGATGAACAAGTATCTCTGTAGTAGGATGTAGCCCTTTGGCTATGTGCCCAAGAATGGTATAGCTGGATCTTGATGTAGATCTATTCCCAGCTTCCTTTGGAAATGCCACAGTGGTTTCAATAGATGCTATACAAATTTGCATTCCCACCAGCAATGAATAAAGTATTCCTCTTTGCCCACACCCTTGTCAACATGAACTGATAATTGTTTTATTGATCTTAGCCTTTCTTACTGGTATAAGATGAAATCTCAAAGTAGTTTAGATTTGCATTTTCCTAATAACTAAGGATGTGGAACATTTCTTTAAGTATTTCTCAGCCATTTGTGTTTCATGTCTTGAGAATTCTCTGTTTAGATCTGTACCCCATTTTTAATTGGGTTATTCTATTGATGTCCATTTTTGTCATTATATACCTTAGATATTAACTCTTTATCAGATGTATAATTGGTAAGGATCTTTTCCATTTTGTAGCTTACAGCTTTGTCTGAATGATGGTGTCCTTTGCCGTGCAGAAGCTTTTCATTTTCAGGAGGTCTCATTTATTCATTGTTGGTATTGGTCCTGTGCTATCAGTGTCCTGTTCAGAAAGTCATTTCTTGTGCCATTGAGTCAAGACTATTCCCTACTTTATCTTCTCTTAGATTCAAGGTAACTGACCTTAGGTTGAGGTGCTTGATCCATTTGGAGTTGAGTTTTATCCAGTGTGGTAAGTATGGATCTATTTGCATTCTTGTACATGCAGCCACTCTGTTTGACCAGCATCATTTGTTGAAGATGCTACACTTTCCCCATGTGTATTTTTGGCTTCTTTGTAAAACATCAGGTATCCAGAGGTGTATGGGCTTATGTCTGGGTCCTCAATTTTATTCCATTGATCAGTGTGCCTTTTATGCTAATCATGCTTTTATAGTTTTTATTAGCATAGATCTGTAGCACATCTTGAAATTTTGGATGGTGATATCTCCAAAAGTTCTTTTATTATTCAAGATTGGTTTACCTGTCTTGTTTTGTGTGTGTGTGTGTGTGTGTGTGTGTGTTTCTACATGATGCCAAAAAACTGTCTTTTCAATTTCTGTGAAAGATTATGTTGGAATTTTGATGAGGATTGTGTTGAGGTTGTAGTGTGATATTTTGTTTGTGTTCTGACAAATAAAGCTTGCCTGAAGATCAGAGGGTGGAGCTAGCCACTAGTTAACCATAGAGTCCAGGTGGTAGCTTACACCTTTAATCCCAGCACTAGGGAGGAACATGCCTTTGATCCCAGTACATGTTAGGCTCATGCCTTTAATCCCAGCACAATCAGAAGGTTGAGACAGGAATATAGGCAGGCAGAGACAGGATCTCAGCCCCCATATTCAGTCTGAGGATTCATAGAGGTAAGAAGTCTCTAGTGGCTGCTGCTCTGCATCTCTGATCTTTCAGCTTTCACCCTAATATCTGACTCTGGGTTTTTATGGAATAAAAGTAATTTAGGATCATGCTTCAGTAGGTTGCTTTTATTGGATGACCATTTTTCCTATAGTAATGAACAAGAGAGATCTTTCCACCTTCTGATATCTTCTTCAATTTCTTTCTTCAATGTCTTAAAGTTTTTATTTCACAAGTCTTTCACTTGCTTGGTTAGAGTTATCCCAAAATATTATATTTTTATTTGAAGTCATTGTTAATGGCATTGTTTCTCTGGTTTCCCAGTCTGTCACTTGTATATAAGAGGGCTACTGATTTTTGTGCGTTCCCTTTGTATCCCAATTTGCTGAAAGTGTTTACCAGCTATAGAAGTTTCCTGGTGCAGTTTTAAAAATCTTTTATGTATAAAATCTTATCATATTCAAATAAAGACACTTTGACTTCTCCCTTTCCTGTCTGTATCCCCTTGGTCTCTTTTAGCTGTCTTACTGCTCTAGCTAAGATTTCAAGTACTATATTGAATAGACAGGTAGGAATGGACATCCTTGTTTTAGTCTTGATTTTAGTGGAATTGCTTTGAGTTCCTCTCCATTTGAGTTGATATTGGCTATAGGATTTGCTGTAAATCTCTTGTTGTGGTATGTCCCTTGTTTCCCTAGTCTCTCCAGGACTTTTATCATGAAGGGGTGTTGGATTCTAATCAAAGGCAATTTCAGCATCTAATGAGGTGATCATGTGATTTAGTCTTTCTGTCAGTTTATGTGGTAGATTATATTTATCAGTTTGCTTATGTTAGTCAAATCCTACATAGACCTCTGGGATGAGGCCTACTTGATCATGGTAATCATTTTGATGTATTATTTAATTCAGTTTACAAGTACTTTATTGAGAATTTTTATATCTATGTTTATAAGGGATATTGATCTGTAATGTTCTTTCTTGGTTGTGGATTTGTGAGATTTAGGTATCAGGGTAATTATGGCCTCATAAAAAGAATTAGGCAATGAAACATTCCCTCTGCTTCTATTTTGCAGAATAACTTGAGGAGTATTAGCATTAATTCTTCTTGGAAGGTCTGATAGAACTCTGTGCTGAATCCATGTAGGCCTAGGCTTTTTTTGATTGAGAGATTTCTAATTACTGCTTCTATTTCACAAGGGGTTTTGGGCCTACTTAAATGATTAAATGATCTTCATTCAACTTTGGTATGTTAGATATATCAATAAATGAATCCATTTCTTTTATGTTTTCCAGTTTGGTGGAGTGTGGTGATATTTTATTTGTGCTGAAATGTGATGATATTTTATTTGTATGTTAATAAATAAAGTTTGCCTGGAGATCAGAGGACATAGCCAACCATAAACAGAAGTCAGGCGGTGGTAGCACATGCCCTTAATCTGATCACATGGCAGGCAGAGTCTCTGTGTGTTCAAGGACACAGCCAAGCATGGTGACACACGCCTTTAATTCCAGTACCAACCATAGAGACCTGGAGGTCTTTACAGACAGGCAGTGATGAGGAAGTGAGGTGGCTGGGCTAAGAGCCAATGAGAAGGCAGAACAGCAAGGCAATAAAGGTGCAGGTTAGACAGGAAGAAGCTGGTTCTCTTGGGACATGGTGAGTTAAGGTTAGTGGGTGGCTATTCCTATTTCTCTGATCTCTACGGCTTTCACCCCTGTATTTGGTTCTGTGCTTCTTATTTAATAAGACTGTTTAGAAATTTGTCCAAATGGAGCACAGATTTTTTTTTTCAATTTTTGTATTTAAAATTTTTAAATTTTTTAAAATTTTACATACCAACCCCAGATCCCCCTCCTGGAAGAAATCAAACTTTCACTATTTGCAGATGACATGATGTATACATAAAATTCTACCAGGGAACTCCTACAGCTGATAAACCCTTTTAGAAATGTGGCAGGACACAAGATTTAAAAAAAAAATCAGTAGCCCTCCTATATATAAATGATAAAAATGGGCTGAGAAAGAAATCAGAGAAATAGCCATGGATAACATAAAATATCTTGGGGTAACTCTAACCAAACAAGTGAAAGACCTCTATGACAAGAATGGTAAGTCTTTGAAGAATGAAAAAAAAGTGTTTGAAGAAAGAAATTGAAGAAGAATGTAGAAAATGGAAAGATCTCCCATGCTCTTGGATAGGTAGGATCAACACAGTGAAAATGGCAATCTTGCCAAAAGCAATCTACAGATTCAATGCAATCCCCATCAAAATACCAACATAATTCTTCACAGATCTGGAAAGAACAATACTCAACTTTATATGGAAAAACAAAAAATCCAGGACAGTCAAGATAATCCTGTACAATAAAAGAACCTCCAGAGGCATCACCATCCTTGACTTCAAGCTCTACTACAGAGCTATAGTAATAAAAACAGCTTGGTACTAACGTAAAAACAGACACATGGATCAATGGAATCAAAGTGAAGACCCTGACATTAATCCATACACCTAGGAACACCTGATTTTTGACAAAGAAGTCAAAATTGTACAATGGAGCACTGCATTGATATATTGTGTACCCTAATAAACTTATCTGGGGATCAGAGGACAGAGCCAGTCACTAGATGCGACACAGAGGCCAGACAGTGGTGGCACACACCCTTAATCCTATCATTTGGGAGACAGAGATCCATCTATGAATTCACAAAAAGCTGCTTGCCCATGGCCTTGCAGGCCTCTGACTCAGGCCTGAGCTGCACACAGCTGAAGTCTCCACACTATGTGGGCTGGAGTCTCTTTGGCTTCTTGTCTCCTGGTGGGTTGTAGCTCTCTTGTGATCCCCATCTCAGACTGTTACCACACTAGGTAGCTGCCTTGAAACTTGCTCAAGCATCTACTGCTCTATACAGAAGCAGTCAGCCTCACATCTGAATTGTCATTGTTAGCAAATTTGGTGAGTCAGTTAAGATTTCTTAAAGGGAGGAATTTGTTAAAAGAGAATTTTTTTCCCACATTAAAAAATGGGAAACATTTTTACAATGGAGGGAATTTGTTCTCTGTTTGATAACACATTAGGTGATCTGAAAATGGAACAATTAAATGAGAGGATAATTAATGTTGATGGGATAGATGTAATGTCAATTATAAATATTATTTGTTTGATCATTTCTGAGTTTTTGTCTGGGTGGCCTGTCCATTGGCAAGAGTGGGGTATAAAAGTCACACACTACCACTATGTTGTTGTGGGGCTCCCACCAGAGAAGCCCACTCAGATACTGACTATGAGCCCATTGAAAGTCTTCATTCAGGCCAGTTTGTGACTACACTTGGGTATTTGGAACCCAAGTGCAGTCCAAGCCCTTCTCAAGATCCATATTGAAGCAAAAAAACAAACAAACAAACAAAAAAACACAAAATGCCTGGAAAATCCACAAGTTTCCCTTTCCAAAGCTGCCAGCTAAGCAGATAGTTATAAAAGCAAAAAATATATGATTAGCAAAACTAGAGACACCAGACTGACTTTGCAGAGAGCCTATGTCCTTGAGATGTTTTTCTTCCCAGAATCGTCTTTCTTACATTCTCCTTTTCCATTACTGGCACTATATTCAGCAAGACAAAGTTCATCTGAGGTACCAAAATGGAGTCAGCATAGTCAACTTGCATCCCTTGTCACAATGTGATACAAGATTTTAGGTGTAGCAGTTTCCTTTATGAACTTGGTTGTCCTTGTGTTTGGTGCATAAATGTTTAGGACTGCAATAGCCTCTTGGCAGATTTTTCCTTTGATGAGCATTTAGAGTTCTTCACTATCTGTTCTTACTAGTTCTGGTTTGAAGTCAATTTTGTCAGACATTAGAATGACCAGATCTTTTACCTGAGGTGATGTCTATTCTTGATGTTAAGGTGGATTTCTTGGATGCAGTGAAAAAATGGATCCTGTTTTTAATCCAATATGTTAGTATATCTCTTTTTGTTAGGTAACTGAGGCCATTAAAAATTAAGAGTTAAAAATGAGAAGTGTTTATTTTTTCTGCTATTTTTTTTATGGTGTGAGTTTTCTTCCCTTCTTTTGATTTACTGGTCTGGGATTATTTATTTCTTGTGTCTTCATGGCTGTGGTTAACCTCTTCAGACTGAAGTTTCTCTTCTAGTGCTTTCTGTAGAATTGGATTGGTAAATACTGCTTAAATTTGGTTTATAGTGGAACATTTTTCTTTCTCTGTCTATTGTGATTGATAGTTTTTCTTGCTGTAGTGGCCTGTGGTCTCTTAGAGCTTGTAGAACATCTGACCCATCCTTTCTAGCTTTTAGAGTCTCCATTGAGATATTATGTGTTATTTTAATGTATCTGCCTTTATATTTTACTTGGTGATTTTTTTTTTACTTTTGCAGCTTTTAATACTCTTTCTTTGTTCTGTAGGTTTAGTGTTTTGTTTATTATGTGTTGTGGGGAATTTCTCTTTTGGTCCTGTCTACTTGGTATTCTGAATGCTTCTTGTACCTTGATAAGAACCTCCTTCTTTGGGTTTGGGAAATTTTCTTCTATGATTTTGCTAAAAATATTTTCTATGCCTTTGATCTGAGTTTTGGTTTGACTTTTCCTTAGCTATTCTATTTTACTTTCATGTCTTAAACTGTTTTATTATATCACTCCACCATTTGTGTTTTCACGGACTTCATTAGGGTTTTATTCACATCCTCTTTGAGGTCCATGGATATCATCGTAATTGCTATTCCTAAGTCCTTGTCTTATGTTTTAGCTAAATTTCATTTCCTGAGGCTGATTGTAGTAGGGTTGCCAGGTTATGGTGGGATCTTATTGTCTTGCCTTTTAATATTTCTGTTTTTGTGCTGGTGTCCAATCACCTGGAGTTAAGGCGATTGAAATGATTGTAAGTGTGGATGTATTATCTTGTGTTTGTTGGGTGGGTACTCCATTCCTTGGTTTTGTTGCCTTCCCCTGATCTTAGGAAAGTGTGGTAACTGTGTCTTTCTGATACAGAGTACTTCTATGGGTTTGTAGGGGAAAAACAGAAATAGTGATGGACTAAGAAAATGATGAGAAGGGCTGTGAGAAAGAGCTAATGGATTCTGTCCACAATAAAAGGGAAGATCCCCAAGGATCTGGAAGAGTGGTGGGATATGGGTTTTCTGCAAGTAGGTTGCAGTAGAACAAAGAATATGTCTGGAGAGACAGAGATGAAAGAGTTAGGAGAGAAATGATTTTGTATCAAGAGTTGGAGAATCCAATAAGTGGAGCTGAAGAGATAGGAGGGGTACCTGCCAAAGGGTGTGACAGGGCTAAGAATGAAAACACAGAGTTCATCATGAAGGGCAGGAAGGACAATGTGAATCACCTACCTGAGACCAAGCCCAGTGTCACCACTGAGGTCTCAGGTAGCAAATGTTTCCAGGTATTATTAGCAGCTGACACAACAGACTAGGAATGGGTTAAAAAGGAGGACTGAGAGTGTTCACAGGAAAAAACAAAGCTAGGTCCTCACCAAGGTTCAGTGGAGTCCCCAGGCAAATCCATTTAATCCTTTTGTAAATCTTAGAAGTATATTAAGAAAGTATTTCTATTTAGGTAACTTACCTAATGTTCCCCTCCTGACATCTCCTACGTATCAAAGCCAGGATTCAAACCCAGATGCTTGCCTACAGAATCCACCATTTTAACCTTAACATCCACTGTCCACCTATGACAGTATCGACCTTTTCCCCCACTCAATAGATAAATGGGCATCACAGCAGTTAGAAAACCTCCTGAGTTTTGTTGGTAAGTGACCTTAGTACATATTTCCTTTATTCTGTAATTCTCCCTGGGTCAGCAATGTAAACTGAGAAAATAAATTATTTCCTATGGTAACATTCCTTCTGTGGGGTCCTCCTGTTTCAAAGACACACACAAACGAAGACAAGTAAAACTTGGGGAATCTGAGGAAGTCAAGCTCACTGTATTAGTGTCAGTGCCCTAGTGTGACACTGTAATGTGTTTGGTATGTATCACCATTTGGGGGACCCTGGGTAAATGGTTTGTGGAATGTCTCTGGCTTATTTATTACATCTGCAAGGGAATTTACAAGTATCTCAACTACAAAAGGAGATGGGAATAATATGACTTTAATGGTCCTTTGGTGCTGCCCCAGGGCCTCTGCCAGATGGCTCCTGCCAAAGAGCTGGGATGGAGATTCAGTCACCTTTTCAGTAAGACCAGAAGGACATTAAGTTGGGCTCAGGAGACTTGCAATCACTTTGCTTTTTGCTCTCTCCTGCCTAAAACTGACTATGATGCAGATTTATATAAACCTGCATGGGCCTTACTAAACCTCACAGTGCCTTCTACAACTTTTAGGAAAGCAGAATTGTTCAAACTACTTCCAGAAGATTAGGTAATACTTGGCTAGGGAAAGAAAATGCCATATAAACTTGTAACACATAAAGGTTGACTTTCTCTCCTTCTTACCACAGGCTTGTTATTTAACTTTGGCCTGGTTCATTCTCATCCTACAGATACAGGATATGTTTGCAAAGTTGTACATGCTACATGCTAAATAACTGGTTTTTCTATCTAAATGAAAGAAGAATAAAGCTTAATATGACCACATGCTACTCTTTGAAGCACTGAACAACACAGTTAAAGGTATATATTCACACACACACACACACACACACAC
>CABHPH010036682.1:0-24756 GCA_902168325.1 Peromyscus nudipes | reverse complement strand
CACACACACACACACACACACACACACACACACACACACACACATTCGGGTGCACATACACATGATTTAAAACAATGAAAATGAATCTTTAAAAGTGCTGTTTGGAATTTAAGTCATAGAGAACTTGGAAGTGGGAAGAGGTGATTCTCATACATCTCTTTAAAATTCACAAATCCTTGCTGTATATACGTCTACTGTGTCAGTCCTCTAAGAGCCATTTGTCCTCAGCCAAGAAATACTTTGTCATGGCTGCTATGTGTTGTTTGATGAACAGTGTGCCATTAAATTGTGTATTTATTGCTTCACAATTTCAAAAAATGTCCCAACTTTCTTCTTAAAACCACCAAAATTTGTCTCACTACTAAAACTGTCTTCTCACTGGGCTTCACCCAAGTCAGTGTTCCCTGTCCCCAAGCTAATGGAGAGACTGAAGAATTATTAGTGTTTAAACATCAACCTAGCTAGCTACCTAGCAACAGCACTGGGCTTCTTTACTTTCACGTGGAAATATTTTAAATGGAATTTGTACTCAGAAGTTAGCAAATACTGGAAGAAATTCTTTTTAACTATTAAGAATATTTACTAAAATTTCCAGAATTGACTATATGTGTTAGTGTACTAAACATAACGAAGAAAATTATTGCTCTGCCTATGGGATGTGCTGGTTAAAGGTGGCAAGAGATTTTGGGAGTGGCCAACCAAGGACTGGTCCTGTCTGAGACCCATGCCACAAGACTGAGCCCACCTCTGACACTGCCTGGAGCACCAGGAGCCAAAGGTTGGATGGCGTGGAGACCTGGGATAGAACAAAATACAACTGGAGAAAAAAATGTCAATGTAATGATGTCTAATGATATTCTGCTATGCTCACAGATTTGTGCTTAGCCCAATTCTCGTTAGAGAGACTTCATCCAGCACCTGATGGAAACAGATGCAGAAACCCACAGCCAAACATTAGGCAGAGCTCTTGCAATTCTGAGGAGGATGGCAAGGAAGGATTGCAGGAGTCAGAGGGGTCAAGGACATTACCAGAATATCCACAGAATCAACTAACCTAGGCTCATGGTGTCTCACAAACACTGAACGGACAACCAGGGAGCCTGCATGGGACTGACCTAGGCCTTCTGCATATATGTGACAGTTATGTAGCTTGATCTTCTTGTGGGACCCTTAAAAGTGAGAGTAGAGGCTGTCTCCAACTCTTTTGCTGACTCTTGGGGCCCTATTCCTCATACTGAGTCACCTTGCCCAGCCTTAACACAAGGAGAATGCTTAGTTGTACTGCAACTTGATATGCCATGTTTTGTGGATATCCTGGGGAGCCCTGCTCTTTTCTAAACATAAATGAATGGGGAGTAGATGGGGACGGGGCAGAGGGGAGGTGTGGAAGAGGGACTGGGAGGAGAGGAAGGAGGGGCAACTGTGGTCAGGATGTAAAATAAATAAATAAAATTTTTAAAAAGAAAATTGCTCATTCCTTTTCCTAATGATTTTGTCATTCCATGTAAATTATTTTATTGTATTTTAGTAGAAGATCATAGACGTAGATATGAAATGATTAGCTAATATATTCTGTCATTGAAAAGGGAGCAGAAAGTGAATGAATTACAGTAAAATAATCTGAAAAAAAGTTATTCAGAAGCTTGCACATCTAAGTATTCAGATGCATTGAAGCTTGAAAGGTACATCTAATCTATTTAAGAGATGTGAAAAGTATGGGGTTTTCTTTCATATGAGGTCCTTATATGTTATACACACACATAAATTGCATGTGTGTACATGACATAAAATTCTAAAGTGTCCAGTATGACAAAGGACTAACAGAGGGAGTGTTTAGAAAGGAGAGGGCAGTAGGTGTTGAGGGGAATATGATGAACACACAATATCTAGTTTAATGAAATAGTCTTAGGTAACACAGTACCATGTATGATGATCATATGCAATGAAAGAATTTCAAAAGAAAAAACATTTCAATAAGTTTGACTTTAAAAGAGATATGTTTAGCAGATTTATTCTCTATATTATTTCCACTACAACCTTCACTTTTAGCACATTAAATTGTTATAATTAGTATTGACAAGAAACATTATTTAATTGCCATTTCCCCATTATCCAGCCATTATTTTAAATCATTTTAGCATATGGTGCCACAGGAGATCTGCTTGTGTATTTAGAAAAGATAATTTCAAAGAATTTAGTGGTGTTTAAATGAAGAGCCATAGAAAATTAGTGTGGGAAATTGATCCAACTACTAAAAGCAATTTTTATTCTCTCTCAGTTGAACACTACTAATTTTTAGGTAAATGGCCTTAACTTCTTTGTTATATATCTATCCACAGGCACATACACATTACATTTATGAAATATTTCCAAGTCATAGAATTGAAATGCCACTCTCTGAATGTCCTGAAAATAAATATATCAGACTTCTGAATAATGTAAAGTGAAAAATGTAAACTTATTTGATATGTAAACATACATGGAAGTTTATATTAATGTTAATATCCATGTTAAAATATTTTCTATCTTTAGTTACACCTGGTAGAGCTATGAAAGCTGTCAGTCATCTGAGCAGTGATAAACTGAGAAAAGATCCAGTCTTCAAATTGATGAACCTGGAAAACAAAGTTTCTGTATAGGTGATGATGAACAGCCCCAACAGTGGTTAACACAGTCATGGCAAGCAACTTATTTCAAAATAGAATTATTTAAAACAAATTTCTTGCCTATAATGGATTCTTAGTTGCTGGGGATTTTCTCTCTGGCATTCTAAACACAAAATGTGGCCTCACTGTGCTGTCAAGATAATAAATTTCCAAATAAGCATGCACAAATAAACAAAGCACCACGAGTGGGGCTTGAGTGCACGCTAATTTAAGTTGGGCAGTCAATTCTGAAGGACATTGTATGACAGTCAGGAGATAATGCTGCATATTGAGAAATTAACAAGGGAACAGTAGTTCCAGGAAAAATAATGCTATTGATGAAAGCTCTTGTGTGGTAGTGAGTGCCTCACAGTCTTTACAGACGCTCAACAGCCCTTTAAAATGTGTGCCACAATTACGTTTTTATGACTAGGAAAGCTAAGTTTCAAAAACATCTGTTTTATTTCTAAGAAATTACAAAATGTATGATCACATTCATGGAGTGTTCTGTATAATACACAGTCACACTCAGGGTGTTTTCTTCATGCTTTGCTTTCCATTCTCATACAATTCCTAGGAAACTCTTGTCCTGTTTCCCTCATGGCTTGGGTCCTGGAACACTGGCTAATGGTGTCTTCGTTAAGGTTTCCTGCCCCGGCCAGCAGGGCTTCAACGGGTTCTCGACCACCCTAAGGATGGAATGATAGGACAGGAGACACAAAGGAAATACACCAAGTCAAGATTTCTGATCAAGGTGCCACTTTATTTTTCTCCAGGAGGGTTTATATAGTTCCTGCAGGGTGGGGGAGCAAGAGGCTGTTATCTGCATAAGGTGGGGCAAGCTAACAGTATGTTTACAGGGTGACAAGGTCAAAGGCTCTACTCAATGTCCTGTTGCTAGGCAACCTGACTGTAAGATGATCTAGTTCCCTGTCTTATGGGGGTCTGTATTTTTCCACTAACTAGAGGTTCTGTCCTTGTCCCTGACAGTTTCCATTGGTGCAATGAAACACCATGACCAAAAAGCAAGTTGGGGAGGAAAGGTTTTTTATTTGGCTTACACTTTCACATAGTAGTTCCAACGCTGAAGGACATCATAACAGAAACTCAAACAGGGCAGGATCCTGGAGGCAGGAGCTGAAGGTTGGAGAGCTGCTTACTGGCTTCCCATGGCTTGCTCAGTCCACCTTTTTATAGAACCTAGGACCAGCAGCCTAGGGATGACACCACCCACCTTGGGCTGTGCTCTCTCCCATTGATCTCTAAATGAGAAATGCCTTACAGCTGGATCTCAGGGAGGCATTCCCTCAACTGAGGCGCCTTCCTCTGATGACTCTATAACTCGTGTCAAATTGACACACAAAAGCAGCCAGTACAGGTGCCCAGGAAATGAGCAGGGGACTGACACGTGTGCACACAGTGCAGCTGGAATTAGGGAGGTTCTTCTACTGCTACCACCTTAGCCAGAAACCTCAGTGCTTTGGGTACAAGCCAGGGGAGGGAGTCGGCTTGCCTCTGCAGGGGGTCTCTGTAAAGAGCAGTGTCAGGCTCTAGACATCCAGGTGAAGGAAGCTGCAGTTCCTATTCTTTTCACCCTGGTTGATCATTCATTAGCACTCCTAGTCAGAAAAGCTCCGGAGAGAAGTTTTGCCCGGGCCATATGGGTAACAGTTTTGGCAATTGTCACATGTAGCTGAGGTTTGGAGTCTTCAGAATTGTTGTGCCCATGTTATAATACACGCGGACTCAGGACTTCACTCACTCAGGGTTTCCTCCACTCTCCACATTCCTATTTTGAGGGCAGACACTATGTCCCTCTGGGGCAAACACTGTAAGCATCTTCCCAATCATGTTGCATCCCACAGGTTCGCCTATTGCCTAATATTCTTCTTTGGTGTTTGCTATGCAATTCTCATTTATTTCCACAGCATGACATTAATGCCTTCTTAGCAGGCCTTACTAGAGAGACCACAGTGACATGTTACAACATCTGGTTAAAAGACTGATAGTCCATAGGATTCTTATAATAGCTTTTGTTGGTGTATTCTCCAGAAATGTTTTAACATGTTCTTTTATTTTTTAATTATATATATACATGTTTGGGGGAATATATATATATATTCCTGTGGAGTTCAGAAGAGTATATCTGACTCCCCTTCTTTCTGGAGTCATGATGTTTGTGAGTTGCCTGATCTGGGTGCTGGGAATGGAACTTGGGACCTCTGCAAGGGCAACAAACTCTCTTAAGTTTTGAGCCATGTGGTGGTATTGTATTCCCCAAAATACTGTGCATGCTAATAAACTTATCTGGGGTCAGAGAACAGGACAGCCACAATATTAAACATAGAGGATAGACAGTGGTAGCACACGCCTTTAATCCTAGTATTCCAGAGGCAGAGATCCTCTGGATCTCTGTGAGTTCAAGGCCACACTGGAAACAGCCAAGCATGGTGACTCACGCCTTTAATCCCAGGAAGTGGTGGCAGAACGCAGAAAGGTAGATAAGGTGTGAGGACCAGGAAATAGAGCTGGTTGAACTTCAGGCTTTCGAGAAGCAGTTCAGCTGAGATTCATTCTGGATAAGGACTCAGAGGCTTCCAGTCTGAGGAAACAGGATCAGCTGAGGAACTGGTGAGGTGAGGAAGCTGTGGCTTGTTCTGCTTCTCTGATCTTCCAGCATTCACCCCAATACCTGACTTCAGGTTTGTTTTTATTAATAAGAACCTTTAAGATTCCTGCTTCAGAGCCATCTCTCTAGTCTCCAAAATTTGTTTTGAAACATAAGATTACCAATTCCATGTAGGCTATCCCCAAACTGCTATGTTTGCTTCCTACTTTTAGCCCTTTTCTTCCTACTGCTAATACCTACTTTAGTTCTTCATAATATATCACATGAAGGATGCTGCATCGGGGTCCTCTGGAGGCGCAGAACCAACACAATGACTGTACACTGCAAAAGAAGACCCGACATGGCAGGTGCTAGGCTGCACAATGGCTGGCTATAGGCTCGAGAAGCTGAAAACTCAGGTGAACCGCTTAGTCTGTGATGGTGGATGTCTCAGCCATCTCAATCTGGTGCTGAAGGCCTGGAGGATCCTCAGAGAACAGCTAATTTTCAGTCTGTGGAGAAGCTGGGTTTGGAGGGCAGTAGTGAAAGACAGCCTCAACAACATTGAGATAGGCACACTCACCACCCTAGGCAGGGCAGATAGGCAAGCAGCTCTACTTTTTCCTTGAACTTCTTTATACATAGGATGCCACCCAGAAGGTGCTGCTTACTATGAGAGAAGCTTCCTCCCCTCCTACCCCTCCTGAAATGCTCTTACAGACATAAGGAAAAGCAAATCTTTTAGTTGATCATAGATTCAACCAGGATGAGAATCAAGACTAACCATTACAGATGCCAAAAGTTATGGTACTAGATTATTTTTGTTTTGAAGTTCTTCCTAATTCAACAGAGCTGAATGCACCACCTCAGTAGTCACCAGGAAACCGAGAGAAATGGCAACAGTGTGGTATGGCTGTACATTTTCTCAAGCATTAAACTTAAACTCCTCCACTTGGTTCCTTTTCAAAATATAAATTTATCAACATATTTTGGTTCTCTTGGTTATTTCTCCTTTTAGTGTGTTTGTCTAACTCCAGAAGAATGTGTCAAAGCATTTCAAAATTCAAATTGAGTTTACGTAAAAGAAAAAAAACAAATGCCTGTTCCACAAACAGAGATGGGGAGGGCATAGAAAAAAGTCATGACTGGTTAAAAAAAAATGTGTGTGGTATTGTTTGAAACAAAATGCACAGAACTTAGAAAATCATGACAGTGTATAAATTATTAAAGAGATTGTCATGGACTGGATTAGTCTGCCTCTCAATATATTGAAGTCCTTAGTCTTAGATTTTGAATGGGGCTGTTTTGGACATGTTCTTTAAAGGAATAATTATGTCTGAACTCACTAATTATGTCTGAACTCATTGAACTCACTGTGTATAACCACTGTCCTTGGAAGACTAGGGAACAGGCATGCCCAGAAATTAGACCATGTAAAGGTACAGGGAAGACAGATAAAGGCTAGCAAAGAGGAAAATAGAGCAATAGGAAATAGCAATAGGAAATAGGAAAAAGAGCAATAGAAAAGCACATGTCTGATAACAACTCAATTCCTGATTCTTTCTGACAGAACTGAGAAAAATGAGTTCACGTTGTTTCACCAACCAGTGGTTTCACAAAATGGGAACCCTATAGAGTAGTGCAAATATTCTCTTTTAAAGCATTTGTTTAGTAGGAGTATAAAAAGGTAGAAACCTAATGTGTTAAGAATTGTCAATTGAATACTGAATATAATATTTTAAAGACAGAAAATCATACAAGTATGTTTAGTAGGAGAATAGATAGCTTTTTATTATCACATATAGAAAAAGGAACAAAGTATGGAAAACGAGCTTAAGAATGCTATGTAAATATAATCTTAATTATCCAAATTACAATAATTAACCAATCTAAAGTTATTTTGGCTTGTTTGCATGTTCTCTAGAGGTAAGATTTTTCTTTAAAGCACAATAGTTCACAGCTCATTTCAAAACATAGTTATGGAGATATTTTGCTTTTGTTAGATATTTGGTCTTGTATTGTGGTCTGTCTCAGTCCTGAAGAATGTGGCAGATCACTTGTGTGCATTTTTCATCATCTTACCATAAATTTCAAGCATTTTCTTCTTTAACTTATATAATCTTTATGTAGAGCAAGCCTAATTTACTTGCCTTTTAGTTTTAAGAAGTGGTATTTCTTGTGTGTTTGTAAGAAAGTTAAATACAGCTTGAGAAACTCCAGAAGCCTGAGTCTGCATGGATGTGTTTTTAGCACCAAAGCTAATGTTGGAGTTATTATCACAATAATAAAGCTGTTAGTCACCCCTCTCTTGCCCCAAAGCTCAGTCACAGACCACCAGCTCCATGATTGCCAAATTCCTCCCTGTACAGGGCAACAGTAAAAGAAACAGCATAGCCCTGTCACAGAAGCACACACCACAGCAGAGGACACAGGTATACGCCCACATAGCAGCAGACTCCTGATCGCTCACAAGGACGCCAATATTATAAAGTGAAGAAAGACCAAATCACCAAATTGTACAGGAAGAGATGGCTATGGCATGTAAAAGAATTATGCCAGGTCTCCAGCTCTTTTATCTCTCTACCTTTAGCAGGATAATGTTTAAAGTAAAATTGGTAGCTACATAAACCTGCATTACCATTTTTTTCCCAATTCTCCATAACTATTATTAAGTAAACATTTAAGCTCTAGGCCTGGGTTCTCAACATTCCTAATGCTGTGGCTCTTTGATACAATTTCTCATGTTGTGGTGAGCCCAACCATAAAATTGTTTTCTTTGCTACTTATGAATCACAATGCAAATATTTCTGAAATAGAGGCTTGTTATGGGGTCATGACCCACAGGTTGAGAACAACTGCTCTAGGCTAACATATTTGATATCAAAATAGTTTTAAATAGTGGTTTTTCAAACAGAAATAATTTGTTTCCATGGGTCTAAAACAATGGGTGAAATCACAAAGCTGAAATATTGTATCATCCAGGCCATCAATGCTGAAGGAGCTCGGTATTTAAACAGTGCCCTGTCAGGAAAGTTATTAGAACTGAATTTATTTTGCCCCTATCTCAGGCCTATAAAAATAGGTTCCATATTCCATATGACTTTCAAGCTGGGTTTATGAGCATCAATATATAATTAACACACCTAAATTATTTAAAATAACACAAGTGTTCAAAAAGAGAAAAAAGAAACAAGAAAGAAACCACAAACAGACTGCAAAAGGTTGCAAACTTACATAATTACTGGGGAAAAAAGAGACTTGTTCACAAGTTCTAAGAATAAATATATACGAATTGTGCAGATTTATATTTTTCTTTTATTTAATTTCTATTAGTTAATTTTTACATTTATTGGGAAAAAAATCTTTCCTTGTCTCCTGCCTTCAGTTTGGATCATGTTTTGCTATTATCTGTAATAATTTCATATCTGAAGTTTTCTTATTTACTTGAGTAACAACCAGACATAAATGGATGTATTAATCAACTGAAACGTGTGATCAATTAGTTGATATGAGCTTAATGAAGATGTAACACAGAATGTGATTATCAAGTACAGATGGGCTCAAGGTTAGCACAGACCACATAAGAACTTAAAGGCCCCTTTAACTATTAGCTCGCCTTTTATTTTTCACGATCATATATTACATGAAAATGTTAATTTTCTTAACTTTTTCATTATTTTAACTTAAATCACAACAATATAAAGAAAATAGAAAATGCAGATAAAATAATTGAAGTAATTCTGAATTGAACTTGTCTGTGTACATATTATTTTTATTATTGATTGAATGATTGATAGGTGTATGTGTTATATTGCTGTGTGTTCATATATAAGTATGATATCATAAATAAGATATTGAGCTTGCCTGTGCATGTGTGTATAAAAGTCATTGGTAAACAGTGTCTTCCTTTATTCCTGTCCACCTTGTTTTTTGAGACAGGGTCTCTTGCTGAACCTGGACTTCATTCTTTCAGCTGCAATAGATGGTCACCTATCTCTGATCTCACACTGGGGTTACAGATCTGTGCTGCTATACCCAGGTTTATGGGCCATCTGAAGATTGGAACATAAATTCTCATACTTGCGTAGCAAATATTTTACTGTCTGAGACATCTCCCTAGTCCATAAAATTTTAAAATGACAATGATTTCTCCTAATCACCTTGAAGCTTTTGACTACATGAGATACTGCTAATTACCTGCTGACAGAGCAAATTGTTTAAAACAATTTAACTTTTAGCTAAATAGAATTGCATTCTATTTTAGCTAAATGCTGTTATATGACTCAGCACACCATACTTTAACTTCAAATATTAATTGTGAAGAACAATAAACAGACAACACAATGAAGAAAACCCCCAATTCCTTTTTTTGGTTGTTTTTGAAAGATTTATTTATATATTATGCATACAGTGTTCTGGCACCAAATCTCGTTATAGATGGTTGTGAGCCACCATGTGGTTACTGAGAATTGAACTCAGGACCTCTTGAAGAGGAGCCAGTGCTCTTAACCTCTGAGCCATCTCTCCAGGCACCCCAATTCCCTTTGATTTGCCATTGAAATGAAGAGATTACATTTTCTAAACTGAGTTATTTTTGAGATTTCCATCTGTAAATTGTATTAATATGAAATTTTCAAATCTAACATGGTGTAGTTGGGTAAGGAAAGTCTGTATATAGATGGAATGGAGAGCATAATTTAGCTTTGCTTCTTTTAAAAATAATCATAACAATCATCAATGTAATTTTATCATTATATTATTTATGTATGTTTATATTTAAATGAACCATAATATAAAGTTTTAATTGGTACAAATCACACTGAGGTTCTCTACTATTTTAATATTAGAGTTCTAAAGATCTCCAACAGGATTTCTACTTGAGAAGAAAGTGACTGCATAATAAAGACATTCTAATGTAAAGAGCAGCAAATCCTCCATGGTTATGGCTTTGTTTTCATCACTAAGCATATCAGTTTTTCTTGGGACTCATGGCTGCTCAGGTTTGTCGTAGACGCTTTCTCTATAACGCATTTACCACAGACACCGAGGCTGGGGAAGTTTTTAAAGAGATGCACAGATTTTTGGTTCTTGCTCAGAATCTTTGACATTATAAAATTAGCACTACTTCTTGATAAGTTGTTTCCCATGGAACTAGAATTCTGTTTCACCTATGGCATTTAGCTATCTGTTATAGTTATAGAGAATATTAGCTTGTTACAAATGTATTAAGCAATTCTCTTTCCTTTACTTGACATTAAATCACATTGTAGTGCCAGGAGATCACAAATAATAAGCTAATCACTGACAATAGCTTACCTGAATGTGAAGCTGAAGAACACAGGGCATTATAACAAATCTTTTTCTTAAAGTCAAACCAACTGGACATGGCATTGTAAGCTAAGTTGCTTTGCCCCTATTTATATTTACAGATTTGAAACTCAGTGGCAGATCTCCTTTCCTAAACTGATAATGTGGGCTCTACTTTTTACTTTGTGTAAAAAACTTACTTTGTGTAGGAAAACTGAACTAAGGTTCTTCATGCATGTCAGACAAGTGCTCTTCACTAAGCTGTAGCCCAGTCCTGATGTACTTTCTATTTTGAAGCAGTCTCCTGAAACTGTCCAGGTGGAGCTTGCACTTGCCCTCCTCCTGCTTCTCCTTCCAGGGGCCAGAGGACAGGCCTGGGGCACCAGGTCTGACTTCAGGTCTTTCTGGACATCTTCTCATCCTGGTGAGGCAGCAGAAATGAGATGGGAGTCTCAATCATCTCAGATTCAAACAACAATTTTAAAGGAGGTGGTGAGGGGAGAAAAAGAGTTCATTTGAAAAGCTGTTTATAGAAAGTAAATAGTAGCTAAGAACAGATGTTGCTGTGGGAACTGGAGACACTGGGTTGGAAACAGCACATTGTCCCAGGATCTAGAAGTTCTGTAGCCTTTAAGCTAAGCTGAACCAGACAGACCCTTTCTATACCTGCTATGAACTGGGGAAAAAAGCACTTTGTGTCATTGACCAGAAGCTTTCCTGTCATCGCACTTCTTCAACATCTGGAAGAGACAGGATTAATGATACTGCTCATGTATTTTTATATTATACATGATAGCTTTCATTGGGTTCAGCACTTTTCCAGTGATAACTGTTGAACTGTTGGTCACAAAAGTTGATGATTTCAAGTACACTTAAAATGGAAAACATAAAAATGGAAAATATTATCATCAAAGGAATTTTAAGTTCCATGAAAAGTAAGAAACAAATGGAGAAACAAAGTCACTTAGAAAACAGAGTTTGGAATGAATCTGACTTTTAAGTACTTTAAAAAATGTGCAATCTTAATAATTAGGGTGGCAGAAGATGAAGAGAGGTAGAAAATTCAAGAAGTCACACTCTGATCATTCTGTCACTGTCTCATGGCAAAGCTTAGGTAACCGGACCTCATTCTGCCTCAGCTTCCTTTCTGTCTACTCAAAGGACAAAATGGCACCTCTTGTCACTCATGTGTCAACTCACATGCTAGTTCAAGTCCTCCTCAAAGCCCTTTTGTCTATTGGCTGCAGACAGCTGTGGAAATATGACAAGATGCATTTCCAGATAAAGTGCTGAAATTGGCTCATAGAAGTGGAGGGGATGGAGAAGAGAAAATGTATGGACTAAAATAAATTTAGAAGATATGTGTGTATATATATGTATATATAATAGATGGACAGATAGACAGAGAAACAAACAGACCAATAGATAGGTGATAGAGAGGTAGATGACAAATAGATTAGATAGATGATAGTTAGATAGATGATAGATAGACAGATAGATAGATAGATAGATAGATAGATAGATAGATAGATAGATAGATGATAGAGACAGACAAAATATACACCTCAAAGTAACAACACATTTTGTGACTCTGTCACATGCAAATTGAAAATAAGTACCTTATTTATCACTGATGGAATTAAAATTCAAGACATTACCCTGCTGTTAAAATATCTACTTATCATAGTTGTTATTTGCTATTAAATTCCATTTGACATACAGCAAAGTTAGAAATTCTAACAGGAAACTAGTCACCTCAGGACTGACAGGGACACCCCTCCACTTTTGACTTGTATCTGCTTTGGATTTGCCCACAAGAAAAGAATCTATGAGCATGCACATTTCCTTGGCTCATTCAGATGCTCTGCTACCCCATGGTATTTCATTTGTAAAATGCATGTTAGACAAAATACTTTGGAATGTCAAGATAATGACAACAGGTAAATATCAGCCATCCCTACCTCAAGTGCTACACTGTTCTTATGCTCATGAAGTGGGCTCTGCATACAATTTAAGCTGGTAAACTAGTTATTGTGGAATTAAAATCTCAGGACAGTGGGGAAATTGGGTAGGAATTAAAATGTCTCAACGGACTTTTTTGAGATAACAATAAGGATAAGTTTGCAAAAAACATGGAATAGAGAAAAATTAACTACTTATAATTATAACACACAGTATCTTTTCTCAATCAGGCTTCACTTTCCATTCATTAGTGAATTAAAATTGAATTAATCTGTAAACTGATGATAAATCATGATTTTCCAGTGTTGTAGCAATGGAAATATTATTGCAATAGTTTCATCTGTTCTGCTTTTATTTCTTCATGCTTATATCTATACAGCAGACACAGAGTTGGCATATTACAAACCCATGTTTCATGATCTGCTGCAGATTCCTGTGTGACAAGCCATCACAAGTCCAAATATAGATGACTTGTTTTCCGGTGGATACACACAAATTACCTCTCTGTCATTTCAGTATTATATCAAACAACGGATCCTGGGGACCATTTTTCTTGCAGCATATCTAAAATTCGGCCTTAGTCTTCAGACAGCAGCCACTCCACTAGGTTCCTCAGAATTTTAGCCTCAGCCCACACAAACCCACCACTATCTGCTTGCTTCAGAACATACCCACTATAAATTCCCAAATAGTTAATTCAGTTCTTTTTGTTTAAACACAAAAAAAACTACGGAATATATTACTGCTTCCCAAAATTGTCTTACTGTCTCGCTCTATCTCAAAGAATTTCTCTAACTTCTACTTTTCTTACTCTTGACCACCTGTTATAAGTCATTATTCCTGGGGAGATGGAGACAAACATTGACTTACTCCAGATAGGGAACAGACAATAGACCAAAGTAGGGATTCTGCTGTCCCACTTGGTAGAACAATGAGTTGTCCTGGGGCTGCTCAGAAGAATATGGGTAACAAGTTGCTTAAAAGTGCAGAAATGACTCAAAGGTAGCCAAATCAGCAAAATCCACCCAGGCATAGATGACACCTCTGTAACCTGGAACCCAAAGCACACGGCACAACCTGCTGGCAGCTCAACAAGTTGTAGAGTGTGGTGTCTCCATTCCCCACTGCATCTGAACCTCTTCCATGTGCTCATCTCTGGTCCTTCCAGGCAGCTGGGCTTGTCTGAAAATGACTCTCAACGGTCCTTACTATTTATATATGATTGAGGAAAGAGGAACCTAGTGAATCTGGTCAGTTTGGGGAGCTTCCTGAAACCTTTGATTTGTTTACTTCCTGAACTTAATGAGTTTCCAAGTAAGATGCAATGTTTCACCTCCACTTAGAACATTCAATCATAAAACATCCTACTACTTTTCATTCCCTTTAATATTTTATGACTTGAAGACTTCCTTCCAAGATGGAAGGTGAAAGGAAAAGTATTCACTCAGATGGACCCCCATCATGAAGAGAAATAATAACACACATATTAGAACAAGGTCTGATATTTTTATAAAATAAAGCCTTCCATGTCAATGGTTTTCTTTTCCTCACTGCAGGATTATATGACTCCTTGCACTATTTTAAGCCCTCAAGGTCCAACACCAATTCACCTACTGATGACTGGCTTGTATTTTAAGGACCTGCAATCCATTGGAAAGTAGATATTTTCCTTTCCATAGAAACTTATTACTCTCTCTGTTCATATTTGGCACCACTTGTAGGTAGTAAGAATTAAGGATGGGTCTAGACAAGAATGTCATGAAGTAAAGTATCTATTGCAGTGAAATTATGAAATCATTTCCAAGCAACAGAAAACTGTCAAGACAGATGGGAATGTGTATGCCTGATAAGGAATATTTAGCAGAACTTGGAGGTTTGAGCATTCTCAGTATAATCCATTTAAATATGTTCATTCTTACATTTATAATCCTCTCTTTCCTTTGCTCAAACACCACAGTTACACTTAAGACCTACTGAGGATGTATGCATAATTGTGTCCTTAGTAATAATGCCACCTTTGTGTTTATCTCACCAGTGTTTTCAGAACAATCTGCTCAGCACTTCCAGTACTTCAATTCTAAAGTATATTAACAGTATTGCACTCTAGAACTCCTCTTCTCCCAGGTCCCTGTGATCTGAGTTTAGTGTACAAGAAAACAGGCAGAATTCATCAAAGAATCAACTAGAGCAGTTGCTTAGTGAGTGAAAGTAGACAATGTTCAAAAATAACACCACTCTAGCCAGGCTCTGTACTATCTCTAATTACTCTGGAGCAGGCAAGACTTCCCTGAGGGACCAGATACACAGACTTATTTGGATTGACTGTGACTTCAGAAGCGATAGTGTGTCTTTTTATTATTATTATTATTATTATTATTATTATTATTATTATCATCATTATTATCATTATCAGAAAGCCACTTGAGGTACAGTAACCATATAAACCTTAAGGATCCCAGAATCAAGTTTACATAACCAGTAACTATCTATTAACTGTCTGTTAATTATCTAAAAGACCGTAGCTACTTAGTGCTTCCTCTCGGGGCAGACACACAATTTAAATCCCTTTCCTCTCATCAGCACTTAGGGTTCTGTAGTTTTAACCCTTGATTTTAGAGGCTGTTAGTTTTTAGGGCACTGGCCCAATGTCATCCATGCCTGCTAGTATCTAACCGGGTATTTAACACTGCTGTGAATGACTCTCCTTTGAGCCAAAAAGCTACTACTTTGGGGAGTTCATCTGTGCCCCCTAACAAGGGATCATCCCAGCTAGGCTTGTTGACTGTTTCCATCCCCTCACAGTCGGGCAGGGAGGGTCACATCAGCATCCAGATATTCCTATTCCATATTTCCTAATGTATGCAACTCTCCCTGAATTACATGTGGTCTCAGGAGATCAGCTAATTACATAGACTGGAAAAACCAGGCTTTGAGGAAGCACTCATCCCTGTTGGGCAAAGCCTTCCCAGGTGCAACCTGTAGTGGGCACCTGTACTTTTATATGTAACCCCTCATCTGTAATGAAGCCCAATAAACTCATTGGCCCCCAAAGTGAACTTTAGAGTAACTGTGCTCCAGTTTGTCTTTGGAGCCTTAGGGAAAGGGGTAGATGCTGCTTATGTCTTCACACTGGATGAAATTTCAGCAACACACTCCAATTTTCTGAGTGTGCCTACATAGGCCAATGATCAGCCTAATCTTATTTCTTTCTTGGAAAGTACCGTAATGTTATAAAAAGGCAACTGTAAAGTATTTTTTGCCTTTGGGTGTGAATGCAATTATATCTAAAAATCCTTGGATTTATTTTCTTGATTCTCATAATTAGTAATGGCTAGCTACTGAATTTTGCAATCTCTCCTCTGCTCATATTTTATTGAATTTATTGGTGGGTATGCCATGTACTTGAACCGAAAGCATCCTTCTCTAAGCTCTGTACTCGTTTGTACCCAGAGTTAAGGAGATGTTTGCTCATAGCTGGGAATCGAAGTTTGTTTGTGATTCTATATGTTGTTATTATTAATTTCATCCAAAGTATTCCCATGTTAAAACTATCTCGGCACAAATATAATCTTCAACTGCGGCTTAATATTTATAATGTAGCTAGGACATTCGAATTATTCTCTTATTGTAGGACATTTTATTTAACTATTTTAAATAACTTCCCAGCACATTCCTTAATTCAAAGTGTTTTAGTGTAGACTGATTTGTCCACGTTGGATGTAAATTGCTAGAGCAGAGACAGTGAAGCGTTTTCAGGCTTTTGATTGTCAAATTGTCATTCAGAAGTCTTCACGCTTCTCAAGTTCCTGAGCCTTGGGTGAAGTATCCATTTCAGCTGCCTCTGCTTCCCAGTAATAATGTGTGGGTGGAAGAGGGCATGACCATGCCGTGGGCTTCCATCTTAGATTCTGTTGTTCTGACTTTCTTTTAAATTCTAATGGTATTGAATATTCTCCATGTAAGAAATCCCTTTACTAAAGAATTCTTGTAAAATTATTATTTCAGAGTACTTTTGTTTATCTTGTGCTGACCTGTTGTTTTCTCAGACCTTGTGGAAGGATCAAACAAAATAAGTTTAACAATTTAAAACTTTAGCACTTCTTGATGTACATGAGACATTCATATCTTTGGTTTTATGTTTCTAATTTATACCACATTTATTTCTGCATAGGTCAGAGATTATGTTTCTAAACAATGTACCTGGTGATGAAATGTAGAATCATTTTTTAAAATTGTACCTTTTATTTTTGACTATAATATAATTACATCATTGCCCCTCTCTTTTCCTCCTTCCAAGCTTCTGATATGGTCCTCCTTGTTCTCTTTCAAATTCATGACCTCTTTTGTCATTAACTGTTTTTATATGCATATGCATATACTATATGTATGTTATATATATTCTAATATATATTCTAAAATACAACCTGCTCTGCTGATATACGGTCACTTGTTTATTTGCTGAGCTGATTATTTATATTGCATATCAAATTGATGTGCTCTTCCCTGGGGAAGGATATTTCTCTTGTTCTGAGAATTCCTTTGTTGCCTGTAGATCTTTGAGTAGGTTTGAACCTTATAGTATTTTGGAAGGGGTTCATTTTCCCCCACAATGAAACATATTGCTACAAAAACAAAGTATCTGACTCAGTTTTATGTTAAATACACTCAAAGGTGTTAAATGGTGTACTTTATTAGTCTATCAATGTAATGTTCTAAAATTAACATGATATGCTATATTAGTAAGCTTTGTATTACCTTATATGCAAGGAAAACAATTTATAAAGAGAAAGATTTTATTTTTGCTCCCATTTCTGTAGTCTCCAAACAAGTGGAATCAGGTACACCCATTAATTTGGAACTTCAACAAGAATGTCACAAAATGGCAGGTACATGGTAGACATAATCACTTACATCATGAGCCAGGAAGCTGAGAGACCATAAGACTGAAAACCCACAATCTCCTCTGCAGACACAGCTCCAGCAATGTTGACAGCACCCACAGGGTCAGTCACAACTCCTAAAGATTTCTTCATGATTAAGAAATCACCCTAGAGATTATTACTTAAAACATGGAGCTTAAATGATACTCATCCCAACAGGAATATTTGCTCCTTGCTCCCACTGGTTTTTTCTACCTTATAATGCAAAATGCATTTATCCTATCTGTAAACCAACCTTTCAATATTAAAAGAATACTGTCTAAGACTCAAGACATGTTAAACCCGGAGCCCTTATATAATAAAGAAAATAAGATACATACTTCAGAGATACACCATTAGGACAGGCACAAAGAAACAATACTCAAAATAGGTGAATAAAGGCACAGCATAAAGAAAAACAACTAGGCCAGGCTGTGGTGCACGTCTTTAATGCCAGCACTTGGGAGGCAGAGGCAGGTGGATCTTTGTGAGTTCGAGGCCAGCCTGGTCTACAGAGCGAGATCCAGGAAAGGCGCAAAGTTACACAGAGAAACCCTGTCTCGAAAAAAAAAAAATTAAAAAAAAAAAAAAGAAAAACAACTAAATGAGACCTAAAAGGCTGAAACCTGGCAAGGCATACATTACATCTCGAAGTCCCATTTCTAGTATTCTAGGCCTGCTGAGGAAAGCTCTGGACTCCCAAGAGCTTGTGCAGTTCTACCTCCACAGCTTTGCTCACTGCGATACACATGCCTCCATCCTTGATATGGCTTTGAATGTTGCTCACTGTTTTAGTGAATGAGCATCACATATTGATGGCTATTCTATCTTCACAGAGTTTCTCATTTGCTTTGCATCCACAATTTTACCACACATTGTTCCATAAAGGGCTCCTCATGGAGACTCCAACCACACAACACACTGTTTTGACGCAACTTTCTTGAAAATTAGATGGCAGCTTACATGACATGAAAATTTTTGCATTCTGCAAAACTAGTATCAGAAAGAAACACCAAGGTCACCATTGTCACAGAGTATTTTGGGGCCTATAGAATCACATTATACCTATGGAGTGCTCCATCACCTGAGCATGGAAAAATGAAGCAACCTTGGTACACAGGGCACTTCAGAGCCCTTTCAGAAATGACTTTGCCCTAAAAAGGCTTAGAAACAATTTTTTTCTCTTTAAGGACTTTGTAGATTTCTGAAATGCTTTCAAACCATCTTTCCTATTGCTCAGACGACAATACTTAAAAAATTAATTGCTGGCCAGGCAGTGGTGGCACATGCCTTTAATCCCAGCACTTGGGAGGCAGACCCAGGCCAATCTCTGAGTTCGAGGCCAGCCTGGGCTACAGAGTGAATTCCAGGAAAGGTGTCAAAGGTACACAGAGAAATCCTGTCTCAAAAACTCAAAAAAAAAATTGCTATAAAAATTTAGTTATGTGTATGCGAGGGGCTGAGCCTGTGAGTACAGGTGCTGTCAGGGAAGAGAAGACTATGATTCTCTTAGAACTGGAGTCCCCAGCAGTTGTGTTATGAACCAACCATCATGGGTGCTAGAGACAACTAGAACTCTTGTCAAAGCAATAGAATTCTTAACTGTAAGGTATTTCTCTCGCCCCTTTTATAGATGTTTTTCACATTTCTAGCTATAGTCCCTAAGACATGGTGCCACATCCTTAGACAAATCCCTTCCTAGTTACATTGTATGATTCAAGGTCTGTATGCTATGCTCTATTCTGCTCTTGATTCTCACTGGAAACCAAGCAAAAGACAGCACAGCCTCTCACACTCAAACTGCACCACACACACTTCACAGCTTTGAGATTTCCTCCAGCAGGTCAATTTGTTCATCACTCTTAAGTTGGGCCTCCTTCAAGCTTGGATTTTAGTTGTTGAATCACATGCTTTGTCCTGTTAACAAACAGTATAAACAATGCTATAGCATATGGCCTACACTGCATCTTTTGAGTAATTCCAGGGTTGTTGAGTGGATCAGCAGAAGCTACAGTGGAAACAACTTATCTGGACTTACGGTTTCAGAAGGAGAGCCCCTTATGATGTGGGAGGTGTGGCTGCAGGTTCTCATATCACAAAACTTACAGATCACAGATTCAACTTTTCACAGGGAGCAGCGATAACCAATCAGAAGTGAGGCCATGTTATAAACAATCAAAGATCATCCCAATTTGATGCTTCCTTCATCAAGGATCAACATTCTAAAGTTCTATAATCTCCTCAAATAATAACACCAGCTGGGAACCAAGTGTTCACATGTGTGAGCACATTAGGGACATTCTCATTCAAATAACTATGAGTTATAAGAATAATATTAGCATAGTTGTTGCCTAAGAAGTTAACAAAAACTAACTAAATTGTATACTTGTAAAACTATTATCATGTTTAAAATGAGAATAATTTTATCAATAATATCTGAATCTGTCTTCATCAGTCCTTTAATAAGTACAATATTTGAATGGATTATAAAGTACAATCAGGAAAATATAAGTGCTAAATATTTCTATTTTTTTTTCCTTTTGAGCAATTGCCCAGTATTGAATGACAACCTTGAATTTAGGGTTGTGACAGGAGATGACAAATGTAGACAGATGTAGGCAAAATGATAAGCTTACTTTAAGTGCAATACAAACATGAATATAATTATTTCTAGCCTTAGAATGCAATTCACTTTCAAGTCTTACAAAAAAATAAATTGAGTTAAAAAACAGATTCAGAGCTTTAAGATAGCTTTCTGGCAAGCCTAGAGAATTCCAAGAGTGGCAGATATTGTAGAATGCAAAATACACTTTTAAACATGCTTCTGTGATGAGATTACAATTTGGTGAAGTATCCCCCAAGCAGGGAAATGTTATTTCCTTTTCAGACTCCAGTTAAGTTATAGTATCCATAAGCTATGTTTCTGATTCTATAACATAGCAGTTACTCAAATCTGTTTCCCTTTCTGTTTGATTTCTTCCTGTGCTGTGGGATGGTCTGTATGTCAAATGTGTTGCTCTGATTGGTCAATAAATAGAAACACTGATTGGCCAGTGGCCAGGCAGGAAGTATAGGCAGGACTAACAGAGAGGAGAATTGAGAGAACAAGAAGGCGGAGGAGACACTGCCAGCCGCCACCATGACAAGCAGCATGTGAAGATGCCGGTAAGCCATGAGCCACATGGCAAGGTATAGATTTATAGAAATGGGTTAATTTAAGATGTAAGGACTAGATAGCTAGAAGCCTGAGCCATTAGGCCCAACAGTTTAAATAATATAAGTGTCTGTGTGTTTATTTTATAAGTGGGCTGTCGGACTGCTGGGGCTTGGCGGGACCAGAGAGAAAACTCTTCAGCTACATTCCTGGTTTATGACCTGTGCTGACAGACAATATAAACCATCATTTGTGTCATTTAATAGGTCTTCGTATGATTTTAAAACTCAATATGTAAGTCTTATGGCAGAGGCCTCAGACATTATGAAGCAAACATAAACTTTACCTTCAATTCCCTGTTTGACTTCTTGAACATCAAGACTACATCACAAAACTTCAATATTCTAGATGTTATCTTTAGGAACAACAAGTTATTGAATATAAAAAATGATGAGTAGAATGAATGTACATCAGATGAAATCAATAAACAAAATCCAAATATTTCAAATATCACTACAAAAATTCTTCATGAGGAGTCTTTATCTAGATTAAACTCCACCTAAGGGTTTTGAATTAATACAGAAGAAGAAGATTTTAGCAATGAACTTAAATTTGGTTGAAAGTATTGGTATTATCTATGCTTAAGTCATTGTCAAAAATATGTTTTATGAAGCTGGTGGAAATACTTCCAGTTAATAACTCTTACTTCATAATTTAATGAGTGGAATATCATATGGAAATTAACTTTCCCTTCAATTTTCCAGCAATGACAATAGGGCATTTCTTATAAATAATTTCACTAAGTCATAAATATGTGTGTAGTTCTGCAAATTTTCTATTTAGTCTTTGAGATGATGTGTTTAAATAGGCGACTACTAACTGGAAGCACTTTTAAATGGGTTCTTTCTAATGTAGTAGTCAAATGTTTCTTGATCAAACAAAGAAATAGAAATTACAAACTAAGAGAATGATAAACCAGACTTCATTAAAATTAAGGTATTTTCTTCAGCAAATAAAACCTGTTTTCTCCCCATTGAAGAAGCTCTGGCTTGGGTTATGATATTTGAACCTATTTATTTCATTAGTAATTCATATTAATAACATATGAATTTCTTCTTATGAATCCTTGTAAAACCATAAGCTGCATGTGGTCTCATGGTTAGAGTAAAGAAAAGAAAAGTGTTTGCATTTCTGACATGTAAAATAGAATTGAAAAACTAGAGGCCATAGAAACAGTTTCTGACATTCTTTTGTCTTTTGGCTGTAACTGAAAGAAAGTATTGCTATCTGTTCTGAAAGTCACATCAATTTTGAGGGGATGGTGTATTCCTATAGTTAGTTACTTTCTAAACTTGGTGTCACCAATCAGCAGTAGGGCTTTCTTCAACATACACATGCTTGGCTTTTTAAGCAAATGGTTCTATCTTTATTTTCTATCAAACCTTTTGCAAAAGAAGGCTAATGGTTTGCTGCTAGACTATGATGTTGAGCCACATTGTTCCCACAGCTCACTTATGGCTGGGCACATTAAGAACTGAATCAAGTTCACACTATTTCCATAAAGTTGCAAATGAATAAAAAACCTTGAGCAAAAGGAAATTTCATTGTAATGGATTTTAATAGTATTCATGTTTTAATAATAAGTGCAAAATGTATCTGTGAATCATATATTCTTCTCCCATATTTTTAATAAAAATTAACAAATGAAAAGTTTTCCATACATGTCATTTAAAATAAGTGTTCCTGATACTTGTTTTCACATTTTTTTCTGAATAAATTTTTATATACAATGTAGTTAAAAAGCTAAATAAACTTTGGTCCTTGAGTCTAATTAGGATCTCTTTTTTATTACCTGCATTTTAAAACTTAATCTAGCCTTTGGTCATAGATATTATTGACTATTATCATAAATAAGTAGTGAATATTCTTAGAACAATCCCTGAAAAATTAAAGGGGATTCAAGTAAAAATATGTTGAATGTTTTAATAAGTGTTATAGAAAACAATATGTAATTATTTTAGCTAGGAACAAAGAGGAGGAGCTTAATAAATGCTAGTTTTACTTTTTCATTGAACTTTGGGCACTGCTGCTATTTTCAATTAGTAGGAAGTTTTGTTTTAATATTTACTTTTCACTTAAAATGAGCCCCTATATTATGGAAAATAAGAGCTGGGTGGTGGTGGCGCATGCCTTTAATCCCAGCACTCGGGAGGCAGAGCCAGGTGGATCTCTGTGAGTCTGAGGCCAGCCTGGGCTACCAAGTGAGTTCCAGGAAAGGCGCAAAGCTACACAGAGAAACCTGTCTTGAAAAACCATATAGATAGAGAGAGAGAGAGAGAGAGAGAGAGAGAGAGAGAGAGAGAGAGAGAGAGAGATTTTAAATATCTTCAACTTGAAACAAATATGAGACTAAGGAAATATAACTGAAGTAATCTATCCATGTTCTCTCTCACTACTGATAGACTCAACACTCGAGCCTATTTCACAGTAGTATATCCTCTTATGGGTCTTGAAGTATATAAAAGGGCATCTATTTCATGTTAGTAAAATTAGAGACATAGTCCTACTTGTTACCTGTACTTTTATCAGCATTTACCTTGCTTTTTCCTCTGGTATCAGTTTTGCTAGGCCAGTCTCCATTACATTTTTAGTTTTTAATTTTTTTAAGGGCAAAAGCCCAAATGAATATTTCCATTAGAAATGAAGCACTCTGGGTACTTTATAACATGTGTAGCATCCTTATAAATGTACCCTTTAAACATATTTCTTTGATTAAAGAAATCACCTATGCATTAGAGTCTTCTAAATACTCTACACTATGTGATATGGTGATTTCAGTGAAAAATATCTCTCATAGGATAACCTGTTTCAACACTTGGTCCCCGACTGCTGGCATTTGAGAGATTATGGAACCTTTAGGAGGCGCAGCCTTGCAACAGAAAGTATATCATTGGGTATAGACTTTGAAAACTGATAGCTTTGCTTCACTTCCAGATTCTTACTGCTGTCTGGCTGTATCTGAACATGTGATGTGTAGGCCTCCTGCTATGGTTGACTGCTGCCATGCCTCCCCTGCCAATTTGGATCTCCCCATGAAACTACAGCCCAAATAAACTCATCTATTCTTAAATTGCCTTTGGTTGTGGTATTTTATCACAGCAACAGGAAAGAAGCTAATATATGTGAGTTCTGATATGTTTGCCATTTTTTCTAAGACATTTGCAAACAATGCTTTTTCAGTAACATTTTTCTTTGTCTTACATTTCAATAATTTAATACATTTTATAATCATAATTAGGTAGATTATAAAATTAGAACTTTGTGTTTTTCTATATAATTTCTATAGTACTGATATTTTAGGCGTCAAATGTTCTTTGCTCAACAATCTGCTACTCATGTACTTGCAAAGTCTAGCAATAATGTACAATATCAAGTATATGCACATTTGTAATTTGTTCTTTAAGTGAGTGTTCATTGTCCAAAAGCAATGTTTCAGGCTCTGAGATAATTTCTGAAATAAAATAGCAGACAATTGAGGGCTGGCCATTACGATGCTGTGGTTTGTAATTAATTAGTGAGCATACTCTAGCTTACAATTGAAATATGAAAAGACACTCCTCCCAGGGAAGCTGTCAACTAACTACTGATCTTCACTTCTTCCTCTGCTCCTCCAAATCCAATCCCCCAATCCCATCCTTAAAGAGGAAATGAATAAATTCCTTAAATAAATTTATGAAAACACAAAGAAACAATGGAAGGAAAAGAATAAAAGCATTCAAGACTTGAAAGTGGAAATAGAATCAATAAAGAAAACTCAAACTGAGGGAAATCTGGAAATGAAAAACTTAGAAACTAGAACAGGAATCACAAAGGGTCCCCTCAACAACAGAAATCAAAATGTGGAAGACTTAATCTCAAGTATTGAAGACACAATAGAAGGAGTAGATACAGCCGTCAAAGAAAATGTTAAGACAAAAAAGAAAAAAAAAGAACAACTCCTGGCATAGAACATCCAGGAAATCTGGGGCACTATGAAAAGACCAAATTTAAGGATAATAGAAATATGGAAAAGAGAATAATCCTAGGACAAAGGAACAGAAAGTATTTCCAACAAAATCAAAGAAAAATTTCCCTAATCTAAAATAGATGCTTATAGTACAA
>CABHPH010036679.1:0-16014 GCA_902168325.1 Peromyscus nudipes | reverse complement strand
GTGTGTGTGTGTGTGTGTGTGTGTGTGTGTGTGTGTGAATAATAGATGCATGCAAGTATAAGTAAACTTATATCATTATATCATATAGTTATATATGTAACATAATTATGTATAAGTAATATAATTATAGACAATCAATTGCATCAACCATTAAATATATGTCTGAAAAGAACCATTTCATGACTTTTTCCACATTTTTAGGTTATCGTGAAATACAAAGTAAAGTCTACCATGTTACACCATAGTGATGTATGTTCTTTAAGAGAAGGAAGTACATTTATAATGAAAAACATCAACAGTATTCATCTTCAGAACTCTTTTCATATCCATTTAAACAACAAACTAGCTTCCTCTTCATTGCTCCATCCCTTCTTAATCCCCAACAACAATTTGACATTCTGAATTTATGATTCTGAATAATCTAACTCCTTTATTTTACAAACAGAGATATAACATATCCCAAGTTGTTGGCAGTCTTGTGTTTATTGAGTGTGTTTTTTGTTCACAAATATTTGTAAATATCCATACTCAATAACATATGTCAAAAAAAGAGAAACAATCATGGATTCCAGAAAACTTTCTTTAATTTTTAAAAGCTGTAATAGTGTATCTGAGGTTCTATGTCAGTAAAGAATGAATCTCATGGTGTTTTATGTGAACTTCCTGTGTAGACACTTGTTTGACATTTGACCACTACCTTTGTTGGAGAAAATTTTAATTTTTATCATGTGAAGTGTATTATGTAATTTGACATATTTTACAATACTATTTCAATAAAATAGACACACCGATACACATTTTCTTATATACTAGTAAAATGCATTTTTTAAAATTTTTATTCTCTAACAAAGAAAATAATGGTAGTGAGTTGGGATCATTCAAGTGTTGACATTGCTTTTAGTATGCATATCATTAACAAAACAATCAAGAATTTTCTGCTATATGTCTTAATCAGCAATCATCTGACCCTTTTTCTACACTCTTAATCATTCATATTTTAATATAAAAGGATTAGAAAAACATCACTGCAATCATAGGAAAAACCAAACTGATGATAAAACATCACCTAATTAGTTTCATTTGATAATCTAATTCAAATTACCAGTTCAAAATATAACTTTCTTTTTTCATTAAGTCGTTTGTGCTGCTTTTCATGAGTAATCATTAAGCAGCCCATGCACCAATCCCTAAAAGTTATTCATAATTAAGTACAGAGAATGCATGCTTGGTATTATACCCACATCAGACAAGTGTTCTTCTAATACCTACAAATATTGAGTGTGATGTTTAAACGTGACTTATGAACTCCAGGATGCTGAGTGCTATTAGGCTCCCTCTGTATTTGAACACACGGAAAGCCTCCTTTCACAACCATCTGTGCTGTGTTGCTTATACACATTTTACTGTTTGCTCAAGATTTTGGGATTTCTTTCTGATTACTTGTCATAATCAGCCACTGATGAATGAAGTGCATTGATTCTCGGAAAATATTTCTTCTAGCCTAGCTCCAATGCCTACATCTACTCCTGTTATAGATCATTGAAGTTAATATTTGGTTCAGGCAAAACTAGGTCCAGCAGTGTTCACAGACACAGAATAAATGCTCCAGTAAATGAAGGCAACTTAGAGTCAGACTAGGGTGAACTGTTTTAGTTTTCTCAGATATCCTGTGGGGGTAGTACTCGACTTCAACCCTACAGAGAACTATAGGCAACTGAGGAAAGCTGGGAACAGGAGAGTTGGTCTTCCCCAGGGAAGAGCACACCAATGGGTTGTCCAATGTCAATCGATTAGGCCTGAAAACAGACAGGTAACATTGTATGGACTGAACAGGTTATATTTAGGAGAATATATGTATATACATGATGGTGTACTCATGCAGTAATAATTAGTGCAACAAGAGGCTGTGGATTTGAAGGAAAGTGGCAAGGGGTATATGCAAGGGTTTAGAGCAGCAGTTCTTAACCTGTGGGTCATGACCCCTTTGGGGGGTCCAACAACCCTTCCACAAGGGTCACATATCAAATATCCTGCATATGAGATATTTAAATTATGATTCATAACACCAAATTACAGTTATGAAGTAACGAAGAAAATAATTATATGGTTGGGAACCACTACAACATGAGGAACTGTAATAAAGGGTTGCAACATAGCAAAGGTTGAAAAACATTGGTTGACAGGGAGAAAGGGGGAGGAATAAATGTTACAATTAAATTACAATGTCAAAAATTAAAAAAATTAAACACTCCAAGAGTTATGGATTTCAAAGGCAGTACAAAGATTTCAGTTCTGACAAATATGTCCCTTTGTTTTTCCCTCCTCATTCATTCTATTTCTTTTAGCAACAGTAATTTGATTCTAAACAATTTGTTGGAAATAGCAATACATTTAAAATTTAATTCACATTTGATTTTAAAAATTTTGTAAAGCTCATTTTAACATTGTTGTATTCAGTTCTGTGCCAGTTTTTTTTTCATCAACTTGGCACAATCTCAAGTCAACTGCAAAAGGGAACCCCCAGTTGAGGAAATGACCCCATCAGATTGTCATGTAGGCATTTCTGTGGGACATTTTCTTGACTCAAGATTGAGGTGAGAGGGCATAGATCACTGGGCAAGTTGTCCTGAGTAGTACACAAAAGCAAACTGAACAAACCATGGAAAGCAAGCCAGTATACATCATTTCTCTATGATTTTGCTTCAGTCTGAGTCTTCAGATTCCTGCTTTGGTTTGGTGGTCTAACTTCTCTGGATGATTGACTTTAACCTTTGAGGTCAAATAAACCATTTTCTCCCCAAATTGATTTTGTTCAATGGCTTAGTTACTGTTTTATTGCTGTGAAGAAACAGCATGATCTAGGAAACTCTTACGAAAGAAAACATTTAATTGAAGGCTTGCTTACAATTACAGAGGGTTAGTCCATAATCACTAAGGCAGGAAACATAGAAGCATGGTTCTTTTGCAGTAGTTGAGAAATTTATATCCTGATCTGCAAGCAACAGGCAGAGAGACAGAGAGACAGAGAGACAGAGGTGCACCTGAAGGTCAGAGGATATCTTTTGGGCAGTGGTCCTCCCTTTCCACCATTTTAGTCCTTAGGATTGAGTTTATATTATCAGACTTGTACCAAGTGCTTTTACCCATGGAGCCATCTTATTTGTCAACTACATTAGTTTTAATACTTTAAATATCAAGTATGTCTTAGATGTCTTAGATCCATAGGATGTTGCATTATGCAATTATATGTTATTTTTCCAACAGTGATAACATATTGTTGCCTAATTCATGACTTTGATTTTGCAATATTCAGTGAGGCCTTCATCTGAAATACTTTAGTAGGTTCACTATGATTTTATCTTCTTTCTTCCATGTTACTGTACTCTATAGCAGAAGAGGTCATTTGTAATTATCTTTTGGAAAAATATTACTTTATATTTCTTGGCCTTCAAGGAACACTAGTTTATACTTGGTATATCCAATTATTACATTTTCATCTCTGCAACCTCTGAACATTAGATTAATTAACCTCTTATTTATTTGCCTTTGTTTTTATTCAGTTTACAAATGATCTTCTAATTTTCAAAATAATCTACAGTAAGGTCAGATTTCTTCCTTGCTTTTCTCTTACAATAAATGGATTGTGTGAATTTTTATCCATTAAAATTATATATCTTTGATAATGCAATTGATATTCACTAATACAGAAAATATTATATTAGCCAAATCATCTACCATTTCCTCTTCATGTTCTGATAGCTGACACTGGATGGACATTAAAGGAATCAGATAGAGGATATAGGTCAGTGGTAGACCAGTTGGTTAGCATATAGGAAGCTCTATACTCAGTTCCCAGTGATTCAAAACACAAAACAAAATAAGCAAAATAAATTGCTGCATAATTCCCAAACAACTTTGTTTCCTTATTTCTCTTTTTAAATTAGTGTTGCCAATATTAATTCATGCAATCAAAAGCCTTGCTTAGTATGACCTCTCCATTATATTCACTAGTTATACTGTTCATCATCAGATGTTATATATTTTGTTCTCTGAATGTTTATTATGCTTATTTTATTCTACTTTTAGTTATTGGACTGTTTCAAGTGTTAGTTTTAGAATATGATGGCCATCAATTAGAAAGATACCTAAATCTGGACACTTCACCCTTAAGCTTATAATATAAAAATATAGGCAATAAATAATCATGTATGAATTATTTCTTTCCCTCTTGCTGCAGAAAAACCATGCCACAAAACAAGCTCCTTAATAATTACATCATCATGTATCCAACTGTGAATCCAGTGGAAAATTCAGACATGGCAGTTTCTGTTTTCACATGGCATAGCACGAATAACTGGGGAAGTTTAAGATACTAAACTGGGTCCTGTATCAAGGCTTCAAGCCTTCACTTTCCAGTGCTGAAGTTTCTGAAAAGATATTTTGACGTTAGCTGGGTTGCCTCACTTCAGTATCTCAATGTGTACTCACTACATAAGCAGATTTGACCTTCTCAGAGTAAAGTATCTTCAAAGCATTCAGACTCCCTGTCTTGTAGTGAGTTCACACCAGTGCAAAATTCTTGGGGACTCAGTGTAAGTCACTGTTTCACCTAAAGAAAGATCAGAATGAGAACATTTTTATGATCTCATGTACTATCGACCAGAGCAGCTGCAAGGTAGCCCAGTGGCAAATGGGAAATTTT
This sequence comes from Peromyscus nudipes, assembly GCA_902168325.1. Taxonomy (NCBI): domain Eukaryota; kingdom Metazoa; phylum Chordata; class Mammalia; order Rodentia; family Cricetidae; genus Peromyscus; species Peromyscus nudipes. The sequence continues at coordinate 11,312 of CABHPH010036679.1, read as the reverse complement.
TTAGAGTCTCTTGGGAGACACCTACTCCTATTAGACATGCTCAGAACTCTGTTTATGCATATATTCTGTTTTCAGCATGAGTTCTGTAGGAATAATGCCTTTGTTTAGCCCCCTTACCTCACTTTTTCCTGGTATTAATTTAACTCAATAGCCAGATAATGCATCTCTTTGTCTTCAATTACAGCTTCTTCCCCTTTACATTCCACACTGTTCACGATACAATCTTTAAAATTAAAAATGTTCTGTCATCAGATTTTTTATTAAACCACTCAAGGCTACTGCAAAAGCTTTTATGATAAAGGTCAAATATCAGATACCATATTATTTAGTACACATAACTCCCAAAGATGTTTTATATAGGACTCCTTATCTATTCTTAACCCCCGATCACATACGACCTATGCCTTCATCATTTTCTGAGGATGTCACGTTGACTTAAAATGAGGTAATTTTAAAGTTCTTTCTTTCTTGACTGCAATATTATCTCATCATCTTTTCCTGTACCTAGAGAGATTCTGCTTATAAATTATATGATATACTTTTCTGCCTACTGAGTAAAACAAACATTTTTTTCAGGCTATGTGCTGATTTTGACCCATAATGTCTATTCACTGTCAGACAAGCATGTGGAGCCAACCCATTGAATTGTCAGATGTGTGGGATGCTGCTACCAGTGAATATATACTCTCTTTCTCTATGCTTTAAGAGTTAGCTTTGCAGACATTTACCTATCATACATACTGTATGAAATTATCATTGTCTCTTTAGAGTCTCTATCTATTTACACATGGGTGCCCTTATTTAAAACCCTGTCTTATTATTTTGCTAATAATGTATTACCCAACCTGGATAGATTAATTTTAGTAAGAAAACTTCTTTTTTCTTCACCTATAGATCATTAGATCATGATGATCTAATGATATTTCAGGAATCTAGGCTCTCATAGGAATAGCAAACACATATCACTCATGTGTTAATTACTCAAGTAATGCTTTGTACAGGTCATTTCATTTAACACTCACTAAATGTTATGAATATTACAGGTAACACTATTCTCCCTGATTTCTCTCTCTCCCTCTCTCCCTCTCTCCCTCTCTCCCTCTCTCCCTCTCTCCCTCTCTCCCTCTCTCCCTCTCTCCCTCTCTCCCTCTCTCCCTCTTTCCCTCTCTCCCTCTCTCTCTTTCCCTCTCTCTCCATATATATGGGATTTATTAAAATGGTTTATAGGCAGTGGTCCAGCTAGTCTAACAATGCTTTTCTACCAATGGAAGGTAAAAAAAAATCCAGTTGTTGTTCAGTTCACAAGACTGGATATCTTAGCTGGTTTTCAGTATATGACAGAATCGACAAGAAGTAGGCTCTAATGCCCGTGAAGGAGTGGAGTTGTCTGCAAGAGTGAGCGCAAGCAGGCAGAGAGCAAGCTTCCTTCTTCCAAGTCCTTATATAGGCTGCCAGAAGAATGTGTGGCCCAGATTAAAGGTGGATCTTCCCACCTCAAAAACAAGACTAGAGTTGGCTCTTCCCACTTCAAGTGATTTATTTAAGAAAGAAAAATACTTCAGAGGTGTGCCCAGCTGCTTGAGTTTTAGTTAATTCTAGTTTGAGTCAAATTGAAAACCATGGATTGTCATCCCAAGCACTATTGTGCTCTCAATTGCTGAGCCACCTCTCCGGGCTCATTTTAAAAAAGAAAGTAAAACAAAACAAACAGAAAATATTATTATTATCACCATCGAGGATTCTTTTCATTTTCAATGATGCATGATGATCCCATTGATTTTCATATGTCAAATAAATTCCATTGTCACCCGATTTTCTCTTTCAGTCACAACTCCATGCCATTTCATCCATCATTGTGCCTATTATCCTCTTCATAAACCTCAATAATGAGCACCCAGATTTCTGTGTACTGTTTCTTTGAACCCCAGCATCTCTCCCATCCACTATTTTCAAAATCCTAAAACCATCCTAGGCCCTCCTATTTATTGACTTCTCACTTCTCCATATCACTATGCACTTTTACATACACTTCAATAGGATAATGTAGTTGAAAAATAGACTGCATGAAAGGATTGCTTCTTATTATAATTCCTATTGGTTTTAATTATAAAAATACCCTGGACCAGTTGAATTCTTGGTTAATACCAATATATAAACAAGGGCCATATATGCCCATTTTTATTTATTTGTATTTTCTTTATAACCCCTGTGATTCTACAATCTTTCTACTCCATTAATGATAATGTGTATAAATTTAATTGAGGTGAAGTGTCAGAGAGCACATTGCTTCTAAATTCATAAAGAACATTTTCTAAACTAGCATGCTCCAGTGACAAAGCTGATCTATCCATTTCCATTTGTCTGTTTTCCACATCTCTCATTTAATTAGTTCTTAATTCATGAAGACAGCCAGAGTTTTATACTGGGACTTCTCAAACTCTAAACACAACAAATTGCTTTTTAGTGCAGTTTGGGATATGCATTTTTGCTTTTTAATTAGGGTGGTCACATGATTTACCGTACTAAAAAAAGTATGTATGCAACTGAAGAGGAGCACTATCAATAACTAACTTCTTTCCAGCAACCATAGAATATGAGTGGGCCACAGAGAAGACCCTGAGTGAATGGCATCCTGAGTGAATATCTGCTGTTGACAAAGGTACAGCCATGTCAAGGATCACAGGGTATAGGAATGTCAAGGATTCCAGTGACTCTGCCCCATATGAGTGGCATTACTTGCTTCCCTCGGTGAAGTTCAGGGGGGCTGGTAAAGCCTTCTTTATTATCCAAGTGTGAGTGTTGACAGTGTATGCAGAAAATGTCACCAAAATCTCTCCTTTTCAGATATTTACAGTCTGAAGACTGCTTTCCACAAAGACTGCTCCTACTGAGATAAGCTAAACCTCCTTCCCTAATTCAGCTGTATGTAATAACTCTGCCTCCATGTTCAACTGTGCATCATAAATACACTACAATTCTGGGCTTTAAGTCTTCTCCCATCATAGTCCAGTATACCTGATCCCAGTATTTTGCTTCTATGAGTCTGCATGTCTGTCATTTATGCATTCCCTTGCTATCCCTGTCAGACCAGTCCCTGAGGTATGCAAGGATACAGCAAACATGACATCACTTAGCTTTGAAAAATTAAAAACTGTTTCCAACTAAAGTGATTTGAAACAATAATCATGTATTATCTCACCATCAGTGGGGTAGCTAGGTCATTCTTCTAGTGTTAACAGTTTTAATTTCAATTAAGAGACATGTGAGATTTGCTCATCTGGAAATGAACTAAGATGGATGGTATGTAGCAGTCTCATCTATAAGCCTGCAGAGCATATGGGCCTTTGAGGAAGCTGTGTCTTGTTCTGCTTCTCTGATCTTCCAGCATTCACCCTAATACCTGGCCCTGGGTTTGATTTTTATTAATAAGACCTTCTAACAATTCATGCTACAGGCCTTTGTCGTGTTGGCACACATTTGTTGGGTCAGTATGGTATCATGTTTTCTGGATGTCTATTTCCAAAGAACAAGTAAGGATACAGGAAAAGCTCAGACATTTCTTAAATCTGTATGTTTTCCAGATTCTTAGGTCAATTTGGATAAAACAAGTCACAGAGAAAACAAAGTTTACGAAGGGCTCCTCTAAGAAGTGTATAGAGGTTGAGATCATTAAAACAAGTTCCATCCAGTAACAATCATCCACAGCCAACCTTACCTGCAACTCTATGGCTGTCACTTTAAAAGTCATAGTCACTTCTTTAAATATTAACATGTTCAAGTTCAGCTGAATAGAATCAGGGGTTATTTCAGTTGATCAGAAATAAAATGAAATGTTTTAAGTGTGTAGTAATTATGATTAAGTAAAATTGTCTTCTGAAAAATATACATTTTGTTTGGTTTTATTTTCAATGTTTCAAGCAATTTTTTTATTCAGTTTCTCCATTGATAAATGCAGAGAGGAACTGGGAACACTTGTGATTCTTTTGCATCCTGAAATTTTGCCTACTGCAGAAGTATATGGATCAAGGCTACCTTTTTCTTCAGTGTGGTTATCCTCAGAATAATTTGGGGGAGTCCTGATTGAACTCTGTATTCTCCTTGAGTATGTCGATGACTTGGGTGATTATAGTCTCATCTCTTATAGAGGAGGTTCTGGAGATTTTTTTGTTGATACCTGAAGACTATCTAGAACAATGTTCTCAACCTTCCTGATGCTACACCCCTTTAATACAGTTCCTCATGTTGTAGTGACCCCCAACCATAGAATTATTTTTGTTACTACTTCATAAATGTAATTTTGTTTCTGTTATGAATTGTAGGGTGAATATCTGATATGTGACCCACAAAGGGGCTGTGATTCACTGGTTGAGAACCACTGATATACAGTTAAAGAAGGAAGCCTTATTTCTCCAGGATTCACTGAACCTTTGTCCTTTCCAACTTGAAAAATTTGTGGTATATTTCTGTCTTCAAAATAATCTCTCTGCAAACTCAGTGCTTTCCAACAAGCCAACAATATACTAGCAGATGTGAGAAGAAAATTTGAAGACTACTTCTAACTAAACTCTGGGTATGTATCATGTAAGGAATAGAGACCTTCCTACTTGCTAAAGAATTAAATAGCATAATAGAAGAAGAAAATTCTCAAATGAATAAGCTAAATTATATTTTTGTCATATAGTCATTTCAAAATAGCCTTCCAAGGAACAAAAACTACTTTCAATTTATCTTTTCATTATAAAATTGAAAATTCCTTGCTAGTTTCCCTAAAAGTCTAATTGATACACTGGTTATGGTTCCAGCTGCAAATAACATGTTGAAACAAACAGAAGAGAGCACTGTGAATATCCATCTATATTCTTAAGCTTAGAGGTTCCTGAACAGAATAACCTTTGCAAAATGACCATTTGTGAAATATAAGTTAAACTGCTAAGAGGAAATGACACCACGCAGAAGAAAAATAAACACCCAGAGTTGTGTTCTCTGTGTGTCATAGAGAAGAAATATCTGAAATATTTGAAAACCCGGGGAAAAGCAAGACTATCCTGTGGTACAAACTGATGGTCAACTAGAAAATGGAGATTTTCAGGTGCCACTTAACCAGCAGTAAGCCTGGAGGAAACAGACTGTGTCTCTGAAAACTAGGAGACCCAGCAATCTGTCAGGTAATCAAAGAGAAAACAGTTGTCTCCTGACAGCCAAGAGTAAGGCAAAACTATCCATTGCCTGTGGCATTTTTATCTTGCAGCGTATTAGTAATTCTGGGCCATTAAGTTAAATTACTTAACTTTGGTGGAACTGCACACTTGGTTCCACTTTAACATGCATAAGATGTTTCTTAGGACTGTGTAGTTTTATGTCACAAATTGTCCCAATTTAAACAATTATTTAGAACACCTAGCTCACATCAGCAATTTTAAGGAGATTCTAGTGTCTTGACTTCTTCCTCTCTAAATTTAAAATGAATTTATAATCCAGACCAAGAAAGGAAAATGTCTTTCTTCCCTTATATATAGATATTAGCCATTAAATAAGTGATGATCAAGCTTCAATCCTTAAACCAAGAGAGGTTAGGTATAGAAGAAAGGACTAGGTGGACCCACGGATCTCCCTGGGAGGGAGTGATAGAAAAGATTTTGTGGGTAAATTGGGGAACTAGAATGAGAGGATGATGTAGGGAGAGGGAAGAATAAGGGGAGAGACAGCTAATATTAATGGGTATTTCAGGGATGTTATGGAAACTTAATGGAATGAAAACGTCCTAAAAAATACGAAGATGAGTCTAGCAAAGTCTCCAAATAATGGGGAAGATGGAGTTTCAAAAGACCATCTCTTGTTACCAAACAAAGCTTCCGGTACTGGGACTGGGTTTACACCCAGTTGAGTTATTAGCCAAAGGGTCCCATGTCCGTCCCCAAACCACCCAGCCAGTTGCCAAGACAAACTGACAACAAGGTGCCATTGCAGAAGACAACATCCACACAACTCATGAAACGTGAAGAGGTTCAAGCTGGCGCCCAGATAGAACTTTTACCCCAGTGTTCTAGTGTTTTTGTACAGGAAGGTCCCTTTTCAGGTGACCAAAAGAGAAACATAAACACCAATCCAGCCACAAACCCTTTGATATATATAATGCTGTCACACTTGCAAAATATGCTAGGGCAATGGTAGCGCCAAGCTTCTGGGAGTGACCAATCAATGTCTGATTCGACTTAAGTCCCATGGACCCATACCTGACAATGCTTGGTTGATCAGGAACCAGTGATTAGATATCCCAGAGAACTGGGATAAAACCAAATACTACTGGTTTTAAAAAAAGAAAAATGTAGCGCTGAAATGACTCTTAATGATATTCTGTCATACTCACAGATCAGTGGCTTATTCAGCTATCATCAGAAAAGATTCCTCCCATAGAAGATGGGAACAAATAAAGACTCACAACCAGATATTAGACACACACACACACAGAGGGGGGAGGGAGGGAAGGAAGTGGGGAGAGGGAGAGAGAGAGAGAGAGAGAGAGAGAGAGAGAGAGAGAGAGAGAGAGAGAGAATATCTTCCTAGGGGACACCAAGGAAGAGGAGGTGTGTAGATGTAACCAACCGTCTTATTAAATAAGAAACACAGAGCCAATGTAAGGGTGAAAGCCCAAAGAGGTCAGAGCTAAGAGTCTTACCCGCTTTTCGGCCAGCTAGCCTCTCCCGCCAAGAGACCTCTCCGAAAGGGACTACTTCCTGTGCGTTCGTTTTTAAATAAAGAGTTCTGTTCTGCCTTCTCATTGGTTGTAAACCCAACTACGTGACTGCCTCATTACTGCCTGTCTGTATAGACCTCCAGGTTTTCTATGGTTGGTATTGAGATTAAGGGCGTGTGTCTCCAATGTTGGCTGTATCCTTGAACACACAGAGATCTACCTAGTTCTGCGTACCAAGTGCTGGGATTAAAGGCGTGGACCACCACCGCCCTGGCTTTCGCTATGGCTTGCTAATAGCTCTGACCTCTAGGCAACTTTATTTATTAACATACAAATAGAATCACATTTCAGTACAAATAGAATACCACTATAGGGGTGGAAAGAGTGTAAGAGCCAGAGAGGGTGAAGGACACCAGGAGAACAAAGAGAACAAGGCCTTCTTATATCAAATGATCTTGCAGAGACTGAAGCAGAAACCACAGGGCCTGCATGGGTCTGAACCAGGTCCTCAGTATATATATTGTAGTTTTTTTACAGAAATCCTGTGTATATGAATGAGTGGGTCTTAGATTCTTTTGCCTTTTCCTGTGATTTTTCCTTTCTGTTAGTTTGCCATGTCCGACTTTCATTGAATGGTTTTTGTTTTAATGTATTTTATTTTGTTTTGTTCTGTTCTTATCTCTTAGAAACCTGGTTCTTTCCTAATGAGAGACAGAAAGGGAGTGGATCCTGATGGGAGGGGAAGTGGGGAGGAACTGGGAGGAGCAGAGGGAGGAAGAACTGTAGTCATGATATATTGTTGGAGAAAAGAAATCATTTTTCTATAAAAGGTGGGAAAACAAGATAATTTCTTTAATATATGTTTAACCTCTAACTATAAATATGTAGATATTTAGGTGTGCCATTATATTACAATTAATTAATTAATTAATTAATAAATATAATTTAATTATATTAAATGAGAGTTGTGTTGGTGGGTTCAATGTTCAATTCAGGAGTTTGTCTCATCTTGTTCTATGCGAGAACTCATGTTCCATGTAAATGTGAGACGACTTTGCTTTAATTTAGTGTTTTATTCTCTTTTCTCATTCTCTCTCTCTCTCTCTTTCTCTCTCACACTCACTCTCTCCCTCCTATTTTTTGTATAAGCCAAATGTCATGGCATATAACATTAGGAAATTTATTCTTCCAGTAAAATTTCATAATTAAAACTTGCAATTTTGATCTATGATTGTGTAAGTTTAATGTAAATTACATTTATTTCCTTTAGAATTTTATCACAGTTTAAGTACATTCCAACCATCTTAATACTTATGCCATTATTTTCTTGAATTTTAACTCTTCCTAAATTTTAAAGCCATTTAGATATTATCATTTTGTAAACTGTGTTATCTCTCACATTCACTTCATAGACATAGTATAAAAGATACACATTAATAAAGAAGAGAAGAATACATTTTAGAGAGCAATTAGTAGTCTCATTATCCTGAAAGTCCTGTCTCATGAGCTATGAGCATAAGAAATATTTTCCTACACAAGTGGCTTGAATACAAAAGCAGAGAAAACTATAATATTAATGTATTCAGGCTAGAAACACAAGGAACTTCAGGATTAGGTAGCTATTACAGTTAACAAATAAAATACATAATCAGCATTTTACAGAATTTCTTTGGGGGAAATATAATCTTATCTAAATATCAGATGACTTATAATTCATTTGTAAAATCGAAATTTAGCTGTTGTGGGATGGTCTGCATGTCAAATGTTCTGACTGGTCAATAAATAAAACACTGATTGGCCAGTGGCCAGGCAGGAAGTATTGGCGGGACTAACAGAGAGGAGAACTGAGAGAACAGGAAGCCGAGTGAGGGAGACATTGCCAGACACTGCCAGACGCTGCCATGACAAGCAGCATGGGAATATGCCGGTAAGCCACAAGCCATGTGGCAAGGTATAGATTTATAGAAATGTATTAATTTAAGATATAAGAACAGTTAGCAAGAAGCCTGCCACAGCCATACAGTTTGTAAACAATGTAAGTCTCTGTTTACTTGGTTGGGTCTGAGCGGATGTGGGGTTGGTGGGTGACAGATATTTGCCTGACTGTGGGCCAGGCAGGAAAACTCTAGCTACATTTAGCTTATTGCAAAGTGAAATATTAAGCCATTGTAAGGAACTTTACAAAAAGAATTCTTTACCCCCTCCAAAACAAAACAAAACAAAAAAAGCAACCAAACAAACAAAAAACCCATTAAATAACAACAACACAAACATGCACAAACAAAGCCAAAAACAGAATGAACATTGAACATATTCGGAGAATCAAATCAAGGATATGAGTCACTAGAATTATTTCTTTCATCATTCTGGACATTGGATACTACTAAATGATCTCAGGGAGGGAAAACTGGAAATCAAGAAAGAATTTTGGTGAATAATTTTATGAAAATGTTTGTGACTAAATCTCTTAGTTTTTTTTTTTCTACTTCTGTAATACCTAGTACACTAGAAAATCTGTGTTTCTGCATTGGTTCTCCCAAATAAGTAATAAATTCATGAGTAAGCAAACTAATTTTAGTTTTAATTTATTTAACTAAGAGTACAAATGCAAATATATTTTTAAGCACTAGGGAAAAATAAGGTACTAATGATTTCACATTAAATGACTACTACTGCCAAAATTTTTATTTTTGTCCAGTTATTTTAAATGTATACTACCATTATAACATCCTTATGCCCACAGTTGACATCCACTATGTTTATTTAACATAAAATTATTCACTGACTGTCATTCATTAACATGTCTTTTCAACTTCAGATCTGGTAGATAGAATTGTTATCTTTGTTAACTTTAAGGTTTTCATTCTTGTACTGCAGTCTTTCATTAAGGGGAATGCTTTGCCACATATCAAATATTATTCTAAAGTAGGCAAAAGTAGACAATCTTTCTGGAAGGAGGAAATCTAGGGTTGATTTCAGAATGTATTTCTATTTTTATTTATGTTTATGCATGTGTGTCTGTATGTATGCATGTGTCTTGTCCATTCTTTTCCTTTTTTAAATTTTTTTTTGAGACAGGTCTGTGTAGCCCTGGCTGTCCTGGATCTCCCTCTATAGACCAGGCTAGCCTCGAACATAAAGAGATAAAGAGATCCTCCTGCCTCTGACTCCTGAGTGCTGGGATTAAAGTCCTGCACCACCACCTTCTGGCACTTTGTGGATTCTTAATCAGCTGTGGAGGCCAGAAGAGGGTCTTCATCTCCTCAGAAGCTGAAGTTACAGGCAGTGATAAGCTGCCTGACACAGGTGCTGAGCACCAAACTGAGGTCCTCTTGAAGAGCATCAAGCAGCCTTAATCAATGAACAATCCTCTTCAGGCCCTTAGGGTCATTCTAACTAAGCTGTATGTATGATAATTTGTTGAAATCTATCCATTCACCTAATGCTTAATGCTAAAATGTTACATTGAGTTTAATAAAAGTTTATTGCAGACATTACAGTGTATACTGCCAAAAATTAGAATGAAATGATTTGAACAGTCAATAGGTATGTGTGACTTACATGATAATTTTTGTAATATTTTAATTAAAAGATTCATTTGAATTTATTGCTTATTTAAAAATAGCTTTCCAACCTAGTTGTTCATGCACCATATCTATATTCCCCAGGACTTTTATTACTATAGAAAATGAATCACACTCATGAAATGGTGTTATATCATTACCAGTGGATTGATTGTGCTTTGTATGTCTTGAGAATTTAATTGAATTTGTTGATTTATTTCTTACAGTATGTTGGGAATCTTCTTCGCTATATATGTTCAGATTTTGTAAGCAATGAGAAATGGGCATCTTAATAATTTAACACACTCTAAACTCATGCAGATTAGATATACCTTAAATAAATGCTGAGAGTTAAAATGACTGATTATACAGATTAGGCAAAAATTAGTAGGTTTAAGATCAGGTCAAGGAACAATAGACTTTGCTTTTTCCCATTTGACAATTAATATACATAAATAATAATCTTATGTTACATAGTATTGCTATTCTATTTTTAGCAATTTCCAAATTACTAATGTATGTGCTGCATGCATCCTTTAATTCTAAGTTCTTTTCTGTAAAGCTCTTTGGAGAAAACCCTCCTAAAACTCCAATAAATTCTAGCCTGTTGCTTTAAATCAGAAAGTTACCTAAAATAGGATAATTGGTAGTCATGTCATTGGTTATTTTCCTAACACTGACAAGTCTTTCTAGGTATTGCTACTTATGCAATTAGTGAATAAATGAATATTAGAAAGTATTTAAAAACAAACAGACAGCTAGGGAGCCTTCATGGGGTTGACTTCGGCCCTTCGCATGTCGGTGACGTTGTGTAGTTTTGTTTATTTGTGGGGCTCCTAGCAGTAGGATCAGGACCTGTCCCTGGCACATTAGCTGACTTTTGGTAACCTTGGGATGCCAAGCTCAGCCATGACGCAGGGGGAGGAGCTTGGTCTTGACTCAACTTGATGTGCCATTCTTTCCTGACTCTCATGGGAGCTCTGCCTCTCTCTAAACAGAGGAGGAGTGGATGGGGGAGGGGTAGATGGGATGTAGGGAGGGAATGAGAGGAGAGG
>CABHPH010036678.1:0-16310 GCA_902168325.1 Peromyscus nudipes | reverse complement strand
ATATATATATATATATATATGTACAGACTTATACATGCAAATAAATTATCTTCAAAAACAGCATTGATGGCAAGTTTTGACTTAAGTGAGGTGAGTTCTGAAAGTCAGAATCTTAGACTTTTAGAAGGAAGGTTTAGAAGAGCAGATAGGGAAAATCCACCAAACTCCGGACTGCATCCCTCAGATTTCCACTTCAGGGATTCTTGTGTCTACTACTTGGCAGAATTTGCCCAAGCTACATTTCTAGGATCATGAAGATCCCCCTTGCTTCCATAGCCTACTCAGAGCTAAGTTAGGGATCGATGGCTCATCCAGCAACTAGTGATTGCCAGTAGTTGTAATATCATGCCCCAGCCCTTGTTCATGTGTGATGACTACATCCCGAGTTTAGAGTTTATATTATTTCTCAGACATACCTTCTGAGAACAGGTTATAGTCTTCCACTAGCTTCTTTCCTCTGCCACTTATCTCCATCCTGTCAATGTTTCTTGTGCTGGCTAAATAACTACTTGTTCTCAAATGCTAGTGTGAGGCCTGATTCTAGAGGATCTCCAGCACAAATACTGGTTGCCAGATTAGGATCATAAAGAAACACATAACTCAGTTATTTGCATAATGATAATCATGACATCAGTTGCCTAGGAGCCTAGGATGATAGAATTCCAGGACATTCTAAGGACATTCTGTAGCCACCCATATTATCTGAACTATGATATCCTACATGTTTCCTTCCATGTCTTCAATGAATAGGAACATAAGCCCTTCTGAAGCACAGCATTGGCTTCATAAGAAAGCCTTTTCACTTGGTGACAGAATTAGATTCTCAAAACTTCACTTCAATACCAGATGATTTAAATGCCTCTTCCATTATCAGACATTGTAATATTTGAGTATAACCATATGCTCTTCTCTGGGACCTTTTCAGACTAAATGTTTTCAAATTTGTTCCATTTATACTCATGAAAAATTGCTTGGAATCACTCTGTGATGTTAATCTCTTGGGTAGATATGACAATAATGAGACAATGTGGCTTTATGGTTCCCTTGGTGTAATGTCAGCAAATGCATGACTCTATATAATTGTTTAGGAACAGAGGGGAGCAAGTTGTCTTAGCAGTTAAGACCACTGATGGCTCTTCCAGAAGACTAGTGGTCCATCTCTACTGCCTACATGGAAGCTAACAACCATCTGTAAATTCCAGGGGATGCAAAAATCTCTTCTGACTGCCACAGGTGCCAGAGACACATGTGCACAGACATATAACCAGACAGGACACCCACAAAATAAGATAAATTAAAGTAAAATAAAAAAAATAAATGGAGGGGGGAAGGGAGAGAGAGGGTGGTGGTGGTGGTGGTGAAATGGCTCAGTGGTTAAAAGAACTTGCTACTCTTGCAGATGATCCAAATTTGGTTTTCTGTACCTGTATGGTGGTTTACAACCACCTGCAACTCCAGTTCAAGTTTGTCTTGTATCTTCTTCTGACTTCTATGGGTACCAGGCCTGCATGTGGTACACATGCATATATGTATAAAAAACACTTATCCACATAAAATTAATTAAGTGAATCTAAGGGCAGAGTGAAAATAGACATTGCCCCTGCACACTGTATGAGTACAAACTGTGTGTATATGTGTTTATGTGAGCGTGGTATATGTTTTTATGTATGTGTGCATGTATGTATATGGCTGTATGCTCCCATGAATGTGCGTATGAAGGCAAGAGGTCATTGTTGGGTGTCTTTCTTAATTGTTCTTTGTCTTATTTTTTTTTCCTAAGACAGCATTTCTCACAGAATCTGGAGCTCACTAATTTCTCTATACTGGCTCAACAGCAATCCCTGTCTCTACCTCTCAGCTGGGGTTAAATAGGCACATCATTGTTTCTGGCTTTGACATGGCGCTAGGAGTCTGGACTTAGGCCATCGTGCTTGAACAGTGATCCCTTTACCTGCTGAGCATCCTCTTAACTCTACAACTACAAGTTCAGCCACACACAATATTAGTGTGATCTGCCATTCCTTAATCTGGAGATATTTTTTTCTAATGCATTATTATTTAAATGCTCACTAAATGTCAGTCCATGCACATGCTTCTCTCATTTCTATTCTCTACAGGTAGGTTAGTGATATTATTAGACCCAAGTTATCATTTTATCCATAGAAGGTCTAATAAAGTGGAACTTTTTTTCTAAACATTTTTGGAGGTTGTTATAATCTCCTAAATAGAGTAAAGGCAAAGAAATACAAGGACCCTCCTGCAGTGCACAGTGGAGAACGTGCTGCGAAAGTACATAAATTTGTGGTATTTTTATTCCCACTTTTCTGGATAGGGTATTAGGATAGCGACATCTGCATAGGCCCAGGAGTATCTGTGAATAAAAATACCATAATGTTTTATTCAAATTAGGAGAAACATCCACACAAAAACCTCAGGATATTTGCAATGCTTTCTAGGCTGGAGACCTGAGTTTGGCACTTAGAAACAGTGCCAGTGGGGGTGGCACCTGCACAACGCAAAGGCATCAGAAACAGAGCACGAGACAGGTGAGGAGAGGTTAGTTGGGTACCACCACTGGGATGTGTCCTGCTAGCCTTTGTGATTTAATGAGCTTTTACAGAGAGCACAAAATAGATTAAGTTTCATATTGTGAATTTAATTTATAGAAAAAAAATGAAAACTTTGCTCATACTTGTTTTTATAGCACATGAAATTAATTCTATTAAAACAACACCTTCCAAAAGGACTGCAGTATTAGAAGGAGGTTCTCCTCCTCTTACTACCTGTACCTGTGACACTCAGGAGGGAAAACAAAACACAATGGCCTAGTCAGGGTCAACTTTTTCTAGGTCATTGTCAAACACTTCCCTCTTCTACTACACTTGGTTTGCCTGCAGGGACATCAAGGTCTTTTATGGAACATTGTGGTCAAGTCTAGACATAGGATTTGAACATCTTTGTATAGTGCAGCCAAGTTAGGCAAAGACCAGAATCTGGTATCCAATGGGAGTGGATGGAAAGCATACTATCTGAATATATTATTTAAATATACTTGTCCAAGGAAATATGAAAGACATTTCAATAAGGAATTGCATTTATTTATTGTTCCTTTATATCTATAGTTTTGTTTTATGTTGGGCTGGGGATCAAACACACTGATCTATGGATGGTAGGTAAGCACTCTTCCAATGATATATATCCTTATCTCATAGGTTTGTGAGTTTTGGTATACACCTCAGGCCAGCCTTGCACTCACCTAAGCACTCCAGGTTGGTCTCAGCATCATTATCCATATGCCTTTGCCTTTCAAGTGTTGGTATTATGGGTCTGCATTGCTATGTCTGGCTTCTTCAGCCTTCTTCAGTGTGAGGACTACTATTATCACCAGCCCAAAGATGCTACTTTCTTTACAAATAATGAGCCTAGTAAATTCTGACTAAAGTTTTTCTTATTTTGTATGAAATGGAAATCCATAACTTAAGTTACCTGTAACACGAATTTTAAATGGTCTTATTAATAATAATAATTAAAAAACAACTCAGTGCTCACTATTAGGGTAAATTCTGAAAGATTAGAGAGACAAAACAAGCCACAGCCTCAACTACTCCTCATGCAATCCTGTTTCCACGAATCCTCAGACTGAAAGCTTCTGAGTCCTCATCTGAATGGATCTCAGCTGAACTGCTGCTAAAAGCCTTAACGTTTAAAAGCCTCTAGTTCCTGGTCCTCATGCCTTATACACTTTTCTGCTTCCTACCATCACTTCATGGGATTAAAGACATGTGTCTTTCCCAAGCAAGACATAAGATCTCAAGTGTTGGGATTAAGGGTGTGTGACACCACCCCTGGCTCTGTTCCTACTATGGCCTGGAACTTACAGAGATCCAGATGGATCTCTGCTTCCGGAATGTTAGGAATAAAGGCATGTGTGCCCTCACTGTCTGGCCTTTATGCTTAATCTAGTGGCTGCTCTGCTCTCTGATCCCAAGATAAGTTTTATTTGTTAGAACATAAATAAAATATCACCACAGTTACCAAATTACTTATGTTAAAATTTTATAAACCATTTGTAACAAACCTCATTTCATTGTATTAGAAGTTTTAAATATTTACTGATATTCTTCACATCAGCAAGACTGCTTGAGGATCATATGTCATATTTTATTGGTAACACTTTATAATTCTTGTCACATAGTAGCCCATTAATTAAGGTTGAATGAGTTAAAGTAAGATCCTCTAACTGCTGAATAGAGTTATCAGATAAATACCCATGAATGGGTCATTTTCCTATTTTCTTTGGTGTATGTGTCCGGTCTGTATAAGCTTAGAAGCCTTCAGGGTAGTGGATGAAGACTGTTTGTGAGTTTTTTCCTTTTCTCTGCATTCTTAACATAAAGTCTTGGTATTCATGATTACTGCATTTTTTTCAGCAAGCAAGAAGGTTGTGTGAGAGATATGGCTGGCTTACAAAACAAATTCAATTTAAAGTATTATTTATTGATTAATTTACTGACTTATGTGTATTTAGGACAGGGTTATGCTGTGAACCCAGGCAAACTTTGATCATACTCTACTACCCTAGCCTCAAAGCAGTTGTGATTACTGACATGTATCATGACAACCTTTAACATGCTATATTTCAAAACTTTCCATGCTCAATCTACAGCTGGCTTCTCAACTTTGGCAATACAAAAGTGTATGAATGAATGACATGTTTGCTGTATACATTTATTTCCCTGTTGCCTTCTTTTGTTGAAGGAGTTTCTCTTCTTCTTGAATCCTAAACTCTGAATTATTTTCCTTGAGAATTGAGACCTTATTTTCTTGATGTAATTTTATTTATCAGACTTACCTGCCAGTTCCTCCAAAGAGTCTTTCAGTTGACCCATCGTTAGTAGCCAAAGGAGTCCTCAGAAATATATTGTGTGGTGTATGTGGAACTCTGATGAATTGCATACTATGTTCCTTATTTTTAATAGATTCAGTTATGCATTAATTTCAAGACTATGAGCATTTGCATTTGCATACTTTTGTGACAGTTGTACTCAGAAATATGTCATTATCAGAATTTGAATGCCAGTTCCCTAACTACAACTGTCCTGAATGAATAAAGAAATTCCTCCTTGGTTGGGTACACAACAGTCACTCAATAACTACCTGACATATTAATTGGAATATCTGTCTTACTCCTTACGTTTTATGCCCATTAATTACTTAACTGTGGTGTGCTAAAATTCAGCTTAGATAGTTTCAGAAAATTTCATGCATTTTCCCAAAACATAAAGCCAATGTGTACAATATGCAAAAGAACCATATATTCTTTTAATTAATTAATTACTTTTTTAACCCATTGAGTTCATTTAGTGCTGCTCATATGAGTATGGGTGTGGAGTTATTCACTGGGGCAGAATAAAATTTTATATGTAGATTTATAAGATATCAAATTTCATGTTTATTTTACTGTTTACTGTTTCAGTTACTTTTCCAGCATCATGACAAAATACTGTGACCAAGGAAAATTATTTTTTAAAAAATAGTTAATTTGACTTACAATTCTAGAGGGAAAAGAGTCCATGACAGCACAGTGGAGGCACAGCAGCTGAGACGGGAAACCAAGAGATTATATCTTGAACTGTAAGCACAAAGCAGAAACAGCAAACTGGGAAATGGCTCACATTTTTAAACCTTCAAGCCCATCTCCCATGAAACACTTCCTCCAACCAGGCCTTTCCAAACAGCATCACCAACTGAAAACCAAATAATCTAATGCCTATGACCATATGGGACATTGCATTCAAGCCACCATATTCTCCCCAAATATGCCGACTTTGGGTATGTTTACAATATTCATGTTAGCAAAGGCATTTTAATCTCATGAATGAACACGTTTGTCAATAATAACATGGGTCCATCTGATAAACTTATTGAGAATACAAGAGATATAATGCTGCTTATGAGACTTTTACATATAACTGATTTTCAGGCATACGTGTCCTGTTTTCAATCCATTTTTGACCAACTCACGGATACTTCTTACGTTGTATTCACTCCTGACACGCTTCAAGTAGCAATTTCTCCAATTGAAAAGCATCTTTAAAAGTCAAATACAATATCAAGTGGTCAAGATATTTTTGAAAAGACATTTGGCATCAATATCTTTCTCAGATATTGATATCTTAAATGATTATGAAACAAACCAAAAAATGCAGACTTTTCTTGACATTCATCAAGCATTCCTATGTTTCACCAATATATCAACAGAAAAGAGTGAGCTACTGGCGTGGGCACAAAGTCAAGATTATGAGTCCTTTTTACCCATATGATCTATTCATTATTACCAATCAAGCTACTTACAATTTAGTTTAACTTATGTTACAAATATGAGTATACCCAGTTCTTGAAAAGATACAGAGAAACGCTTTAAAAATATTTTATTTTTTAAAAAAATAACTCATTAGGTAAACCACTTGGCTATATAAGTAAGAGCTCAAAACTATTTACAAATTATGATTTAATAAATATACTCCTGTGACTGTAAAACAATATAATTTTTCTGCATATGAAAAGGCATGGGGAAATGGGATGCTCTTAAGTGGAGGACAATTATTACTGCATGCCTTGTTCTAGTCATAAATAGGGAAGAAAACACGGCTGTCTCCAACTGGGAATTTGTTACACAGCCTGTGGTGCATCTAGTTGATAAAATATTATGTGATCATTTGAATTATAATTTTAAATATCTTATAATAACATGGAAAATGCTTATGGCACCTTATTAACTAAATTTCCTTTGCTTTCACTGCACCTGTATCTGTAATCCCTTTATACCAAATCTTCCATGCCTTTGTTCCTGAGAAACAGTTTGTAAGATTCGAACTCATATTTTTAGCCCCATGGCTCCCTCCGTAACATGTCTTCATTAAAATCTAACAGCTTCCTCATGCTCCTGGGAGAGTACAGAATCTAAGTAGAGATGTAAAATTGATACAGGAGGGATGAGGAGCCTGAAGATGAACAATACCACAGTTCCAGTCGCAGATGAAATTCTGTATCTTTTTTTTTCTCTAGTTTGCTTCCTGGAGATCCTTTAAAATCTTATTTCTCAGTGAGTAATTTTGTCTTTATGGTACAAAAGGTAATTCCCATACCTAATATTGTTTCTAAGCACACGTGAGTACCCCGCTGAGTTATATATGAGTTTTTTTATGAATATGACACAAAATGAAAATTCCATTCCTAGACTTGAAAAAAGAATGCAAATTGACTTTCATGCTCAAGTGAGTTGTTTCAGGGACTGGGGTGGGGTGGGGAGACTCAGATACCTTCTTTATATTCATGTGTAATTGATATAACTTTTTAGTAATTGTTCTTCATTTACAAGCTTCATATCCAAAGTGTAAAGTAACTGATGCTATTGATTTTAAGCAGAGTTAGCTGCCTTCATCAAAAGTTGCCCACTCTTCGGAAAAGCTTTAGCAGTCCCTTTAGAAGACTGCAAACTGCTGAGCACTACAAGCTTTATCCCCTTTATTGTTGAAGATTAGATTCCTGGATATTCTGCATTAAGCCTATTGTGTAGTAAGAAATGAGCAGCTGACACTTTAGCTGCCATTTCTCATATTTTCTTCAATTTTTAGGCAATTGTCATAAAGCTCCTGAGATGAGTAAACACTTTGATATGGTACAAGGAACTGTTGTGACAGCAGCTGATCAGTAAGGAGAAGCTCATTTCTACCAAAGCAAACTGTGACTGGGCAACAGAATGTAAACTTCCTGAAGAGTGGGATGGGATTCCACAGAGGAAAAAAAAGAATACTTCAGACTGTTTTCCACTTATGCATCGATAGTGAAATGTCAAGATTTAAATGATAGTCTTCTTCATCTGTCTTTTTGCTTTCTGCAGTTTATTCTTGGAGATCAACTGTTGTTCAAGAAAAACATTAAATGGAAAAATTCCAAGAGTAAATTATTTGTAAGTTTTAATATCCGCACTGTTTCAACTATTGTGTGTTGTGCTGAAATTTCACATGACCCCAGTCTATTTCACACAGGACGTGAATTACTACTTTTTCCATTACATTGTGTACACATCCACCTTTAGTCACTTATGAGTTGAGTCAGCTACCAGCTACACTGTAAAAATAATACAGTGATAGGCTAAGGACATAGCTCAGCCATGTTTGGGGAAAGATGATGGAGTCTGGGTTCTCAACACTAACATAAATGCCAGGTGAGTGGATGATCTACCTCTAATTCCTGCTTGAAGAAAGTGAAGTTAGGGATTACATGGAATTAGGGGATTACAAAATGGCAAGCTAGACTAGTTGATTCCCAGAGTTATGCATAGAAGTGAGAGACCTGTCTCAATATAAGAGATATAGAACAATCAAAGAAGAGATCACCATCATCTTTTTGCCTCCAATCACATAGGCACACACATGAAATAAGTACATATGAATCACACACACACACATGCACATGCGCCCCCCAAACCATAGTGATTTTGTTCAAGAAACACTTATTTTACTTAATTTTGACCCTGAAGCTGACAGTTTTGTTACAGTATATATTTAATAATGTTTATGTTATTATTTTATTTATAAACTAAGGATAACTTGTAAATTAAAATTTACTATAGGTATGTATGTATAGAAAGCATATCTAAACTGTGCAACCAGTGCATACATACCAATACATATGATTTGCTGTTATCTGAGCATTTGAACACATCCACATGGGTAAGATGGTACCACAGTATAAAGATAATTTACATACAAATCACTCTAGTAAAGCTTATTTGCATTCCATTTGTAACAACAGGTTATAACTTTGATTACTTAAGCCAAGGCTTTTAGCTAAAGGTGGAGTTAGTTATCTTATCTAAGTCATGTGACTATACTCTCTTTCACTATGTCATCACACAGGGATTCATCACGATTCAGGAAATGCATACTCACATGAATGGAAACTTGCTCACAATGTACCTTCAATGAACAATATTAACTGAATCATTTTTTGACATTTATTGAAGAAAAGTATTGCACTATGCATATAGTTGTATTTTCAAAGATTTTCAGTTAATATCTTTTAAATACGTGATTACTTATGCATGTAATTAGGTATGTTTTGGTGAAAGTATAAAACTTCTCTATGTATTCCACATTTATCAATCCAAACAATTTTCATACTTCAAATCAGTATTATTTCACCCAAACAATTAACGGCCAATGTGATAATAGAATATATTTTTCTCACTTCTTGGTGGCTCAGCTGCTTAGAAAGGAGATGTTGACAGAGTTACTGTAATGCTGATTATTCTAGGGTATTTATTATTACCTTGTTATACAGGGAGACTATATATAGCTTAGGTGAGGAAGTTCCAAGTGTAGGCTAGTTATTTAAATACTGCCTTGTGATATACTCACCACTATTTGTCATACCCTTCCCGAATGGGTTTGTTATGGGAAAGAAAGACAAAAAATTCTCCAAGTAGAACTTAAAACACATTGATGTTTTACCTGATGAGAGAGAGAAAAGGTATTCCAGTTGATCTTGCTATGATAATTAAAACACTAGCAAATTTCAGTATTGTGTACTGTTTATTATATCAGTTAAGTGCATTATATGTCACCCTTTGGAGATTTGAAAGAACATTGGGAAACACTTGATAGTATCTAGCCAGTGTTAAGGAGGATTGCAGAATTGTCTTAAATTCTAGGATTAAAATATAATATCATTCCACAATGGTATCAAAAGAAGTGGTTTTATAATTTTAATGAAGGAGTCTGTTTGAAAATCAAGCAATATAACTCCTCTGTAGATATACCATTTAAACGATAAATGTAGCAAAAAATGTTCCTGGTGAAATCTTGGCTAGGTGATCTAGCCCAGTTACAAAGTTGTCTTTTCTTCTGTTTCTCACTAACTCACTCTGAAGACGCCTTGCCCTGTATTTTAACTCAGTAATTCTATGAATTTAACTTTGTAGTGGTTATTAGCATTGTTATTGTTGTTATCACATTTATATAACACCTTAACTGAGTTTATTCAGTAGAGTGTACTTTCAATGTGAAAAATAATACTTGAATTGACATTTGTGAAATTTTCCTGGAAAGAAGGCAACCTTTCAGGATGAGGTGTGAATAGCTTTGTTATTTAACAATAGTAAAAATTCCTCAAGAATATAAAGTCAGAGTCTATTTTTAATGACATTCTTAACACCCTTAACACCCATTCTTAATTTGTTGTGGGAACTTTTGTAGGTGAAAGGGAATAAAAAATGATGAAGCTGAGGCTTCCAGCAGAATCACTCAGTGAGCATGAATCAGGGAACAAGTCCAGTCACGATGTAATGTGTTTCTGACTAGGGATGATTAGAAATAGTAGCTGTGACATCACTGCATCCAGAGCCTCACATTGTGATTGTCTTTCCCAATCTGCTGAATGTCAGAAACGTTAAAAGAGTATGTTTGTATGTATTGAGCAGTTTAACTCAAAATACATTACATAAATATTTTCTGAGAAATCCCTGTCTTTTAAGAACAATGTCAGTTGGCAAGCACACAAAAATCAGAAAGGTAAAAACCAAGCCAAGCTGTTATTCATGAACAATCTCAGTATTTGAAGCACATGCATTATAAAATGTAACCTTGTGATAACATGACTTTTCTTCATGTGGAAGTAAAGAAGAAAGAAAAAAGTGCTAATCTCTATAGAACTTTTGGAATGGAGACACAGTTATATCAAAATAAGACATAATAACATTTGCATGGATATTGAGAAGTGAATAGTCCCTCTAGCTCCCAAACAATTATTATCCAAACATAATGAGGGGGTATCAAAATTAATTTAGTAGTTCAGATACAACAGATAGATGCCTAGTCCTTGGTATTTGTCTCTCATTCACTTCCTCTTTACACTTAATAGAAAAATTTCACACTATCCTTTGTGTTGTTTTCAGTTTACATTGTCTATACTGTTTGTCAGTACACGAGTTTGAGACTCAAAAATGCCAGGCACAGCTACCAGAATTGGTTGTTACATCAATGTGGACAATGCATGGTCTTGAGTGTCTTTTTGTAACTCCCCATGCATTCTTTAGGTGGAGAATTCTTGCTGCTAAATATTCTCCAAGAAAATTTAGAGGTTAACAGTCTTCGCACGAAGAAAAGGACATACATCCTTACATTTGAGTAGGGCACTTATAGCTTCTGAATAACTTATCACCCCGCCCTGGCTATCTAGTGAATCCTATGGCCCTACCTTCACATGTGGCTGTCCTGTGTGTTTCAAGTGTGCTGAAGTTGTAGACATGTTTCATATACTCATCTTCAACAACTACTTCAGTCTTACTCTAGATTACACACAGTAATAAAGTCTTGGCTCTGAATCCTCTGCTTTAATCCATTTTCTGTATTACATTCCAACCCACCTTTGACCATTTCTACTTCGTTTGAACTCCCTCTTTTCACCTTCACCTCAATATTCAGAGTATTATTTAGTACTGTTTCCTCAGATGGTTTTTCTCAGTGACTTGGTTTTCTCAGAAGATCTGACAAAATTTGTCTCACTCCATCTGATCAAGCTTTATGAAGGGGAAACTAGGCAGCAACAAAGAATATAACTACCAAGGATCAATATACCTTTCACATGGATTTAATTTTGGAGAATGTAGATGGGCATCACTGTTAACTACCAACTTCCATAGAAAGTGAAGTGAAATATTTATGCTTGGTATTAAGTGGATTTGTGTCTCCCTTAGACTGGAGACTTCATTCTTTCAAGGTCGAGGAGGGTCACTAATTTTTACATGGTGTTCTTAGCAATACAGGATTCAGTAATGATCTAGGCCATTGTTGCTGGGGGATGTCTTTCTGTATGCTGTGAATATGTGTGGCTCCCATTGGATAATAAATAAAGCTGCATTGGCTTATGGCAGGGCAGGATAAGGTACATTCAAACTGAAGATGAGATAAAGAAGGGCAGAGTAGAGACAGATGCCAGCCACCACTGAAGGAGCAACAAGATGCCAGCAGACGGTAAGGCCATGGCCACGTGGCAACATGTAGATTAATAGGAATGGGTTGATTAAAGATGAAAGATTTAGCTAGCCATAAGCTGAAGCCATAGACCATACAGTTTGTAATTAATATAAGCTTATTTTATAAGCAGCTGCAGGACCATGGGTAGGAGAGATTTGTCTGGACTGCTGGGCAAGGCAGGAGCAGAGAAACTTCCCCCTACACATTGTTTAAATTCTTACATTTTTCCCTTTATTCTATACATGCACTTAAACCAAATGGGTCTGTATTTGGATACTGTCATGCTTTGGATACCAAGTGTCGTGGAAACATATAGACATTCCTGTGATGGAGGCTTGTTTCCTAACTAGTGGCACTATTTTGTGAGATAGTGGAAAATCAGGGTCAGGGCTTTGAAGCGCATGTCATCTGTGGTTCCTTTCTATCCTTCTCTCTTTCCTGCCTTCCAAGAGAGGCTCAAGTTTGTTCAACCACGTTCTTCACAGTTGTCCCAGAAACAACACAGCTTTGTGACCATTTACAATCACCTCTGAGTCCATGAGCCCAAATGAAATTTCATCTCTGAGGTTGATTGTCTCAGATATTTTATCACAATAATGAAATCCATCAAACACTGATACTATGGTGTCCCGAAAGGGGTACTCTTTCATCAGAAGTTTTGAATTCTATATACTATTCACAATCATTCCTCAGAAAACATGTATACAGTGCTAGCTAGGTCTGTTTCCTTTTACTGGTGGGAGCCGGCGGCTGCTATCTGGGAGACACACAAAGCTTATCCCATCAAGAGTGTAACAGGATGTATTCATGTGGCAATCACATAATGAGTTGTGAAATCATGATTTTTAATGAAACTCCATTGTCTGCTGTACAGATGAGAGTATGACATCCTCCTGAACAAGCGGAAACATTTCCAGATTGATTGAGCCATCTTTTCTGAAGCAGTGTCTCCTTTAACCCCTAAGAATAGTAGCTGATTGTAATTGCATAAATGGCATAATATTTTAGAGACCTATGGAGAACTTATGCAGCACAGAAGCCTTTTGTGAGCTGAGCCTGCCATTGTGCACAGTTCGCATTCATCATTTCTGGTTTCATTAGTAAGGACATTTGTATGGAAATGGATTAAGGTTTATAGGTTTATTTTATTGTGCTGTAGATTCTGCTGTAATTATACCACTGATGGATTGTATTAAACTACTTTGTGGGAAGCTTTCAAAACACATCACACTCGGAAGTGCTTGTGTTCTAAAAAAAAAAAAAAAAAAAAAAAAAAAAACTGCTATTTTTTTTATCTCACCTGTAGTTTACTGATGGAGTGTACCTTCATTTAGCTCACATGTACCTTCCAACCCATTTTACTTTTCTGCACATTTTTAGGTTTAAAGGACATTAAATTAACTGCTGTAAGAACCTATGTAATTCACTCTAGTCTCCAATATTTAAATGTTTTTTTAACAAAAACAGAAAAATTGAACAATGAGAATAGAAATGAATCATTAATTCATTTAATATCACTGCCCAATTCTTTACCACAACCTCTAATATACTTTATTAAGAATTTTTCTAGGATTTAGAAGAGTTTCTGTAAATGTTTACATTATAAAATTGTGAACATTTTGGGGACTTTAATGTATTTATTTAAAAAATATTTATTTTTAATTTACATATGTGAGGGTCTGTGTACATGTATGCATGTGTACCACTGGAGGCCACAGAGACGTTGAAAGGGACCTGGAACCCCTGGAACTGGAGTAACAGACTGTTGTAAACCATCAAGTGGGTGCTAGGAACCAAACCTGTGTCCTTCACAAAATCAGTAAGTGACTTTTAAGCACTGTGTCATCTCCTGAACCCCTCTAATACATTTCTCTTTGAGGTGGCTTATTCTTTCTGAGGATCTTACAAAGTTTGAATAGGTCTTTCATTGGTTATTTGGCTGGGTTTTATTATTGGGCTATGTGTACATATAACTTTATTTAAGAGCTATGTGTGTTCATAATTTTATTTATGTGTTTTATGTGTATATAATTATAAGGCTTTAGAACTCGTGAGGACTTCCATACCTATCCTTATATCCTTAGTCTAGAAAGCTGAAACAAATGCTTTATTAACCAATATAACTTGCAAGTCTGAGACCTTGGATGTCTGAACATAAGTGCCAGAGCTAGGGGAGCATTGCTTCATTCAAAAGGAAGTGAGCCTGAGAAGGTGAGGTAGTATAGAACAGGGGTAGAAATTTAGTTCTCTATCACAAATAATACATTTGTGTCTAGTAATCCACCCATATGTACATTACATATCAAATATGACTGTCTTCTCCAGTTCAAACAGATATTTTAAAAAATTATATTTTCTGCCCAAAGTCCTGTTACTTCATCCACAATCCTATCATCCTACTTTTTATCAAGTTTATCTCATGTCTGTAATATCACTGTTTCTATGGAAAACCAATACACAAAAACAAAAACAAAAAGAACAAACCAACAACTTGTTATTTGTGTGTCTCTTACATATGCTATCTAACAAGACACAACCTACCAAAGCTCTAGTTTAAATATCAACCTCAAGTTGACTAAGTCTCCAAGCTTCAAAAGACATACCCTTACTATAATAGTTGTGATTGCTCTCCTGGATTTCTGCTATGGGATGGTCTTTCTGTACGCTGTGAATATGTGTTGCTACCATTGGTTAATAAATGCTGCAAGGCAGATTAGAGCCGGATGGGGAATCCCAGCAGAGAGAGAAGGAGAAGAAGGTGGAGTCAGAGGACATGCTGAGCATTGCTGAGACAGCAAGATGTTATGGAACATGGATAAAGCCACAAACCATGTGGCAAAAAAAATAAGAGTAATAGAAATTGGGTTAGATTAAGTTGTAAGAGCTAGTTAGTCATAAGCTTGAGCAACAGGCCAAACAGTTTATAACTAATATAAGCCTCTGTGTGATTACTTGGAACTGAATGGCTGCAGGACTGGGCAGGACAGAAACTTCCATCTATGGATTGCTGAAACTATTTTCTCATTATTATGTATTTCTGTATCAGCTCTTGTTTGTATATGGTACCTTTCCCATCTGGAAGCCAGAATAATCTTAGAAAATTGAACATCACAGTACACCAGTTGCTCAGTTTATCGTGGTGTACCAATCCCCTGTAGTTTATAACTGTAGTCAGAAAATTTCAGGTTTGCCTACTCCTCTCTTAATTTTTTCCCCCAGTTCCATCATCAAATCTTCCCTTTCTTCTTATTATATTCTATTATTGGATCACATCTAACTCATTGGTATCATGGTGATTTATAGTTTCTGTTTTATTTACTTGGGGTATTATTTTTCAATATTTTAGGACTTACTTTTCATCTAAGTTTCTATGCAAATCTCCTCACAAAAACCTTTAAAAGATCCCTGTCTAAAACATAAAATTACTGCACCTCTGCCTCATACATGTTACTTCCCATTTTTTAACTTCATAGCAACTCTCTCAAAGTACATATTTTATTTTCAATTTATTTCTTTACCTTTGTCTTATTTCTCACTATCAATACCACTAGTGTTCATAAAATCCTAGCTTGTTGCTCAAGACAATAAATATTTGATGAAATAATGATCACATGGTAGATTGAAAGGCAAACAATGATTTTGAGTCCTGAGAAGAATTTCAAACCTTTGAAACCTAAGAAAAGGTTAGTGAAAAGTAAGAAGAGCTGAGAATAAGCAAGGGAAATACTCAATATGGTGGACCCTTGACTTCCTATCTTTGAATAGTATCCCAATGAGATATTTAGTGGTCCATAGACAAACAAACAAGTCATCAAATTGGCTTCTGGGAATGGAGGGGATGGTAAAGGAGAAGTGGGATAATTTAGAAGCTGCAGACTGTCCCTTTAGCAAATGACTGAGTGCTGTATTTAATTGGATGTGCTCCACTAGAGAAAACAGTCTACTCATTAAAACATCAATACATGAAGTTCCAAGCAATCTGGCTTCTCTTTTGAATTACAATATGTGCAAAAGAAAGACTTCTAATATATTTTATCCCAATGGGGTAGTTGTTACATATAATTTATATTGGTTGCACAAGCTATAGTGATGAGAATTTTCTAAATAATCACCTTCTTGTTCTGGGTCAATATTACAAGGATGCACAGAAATATATTTGTTAAATTGATGCAATGTTAAGGTGAAACACTTAGATCTTTCTTCTTTTGAGTTGAAACTCAAAGGTAAGGACCGTTTGATCTAGTAGAAACACACACACACACACACACA